>VUQI01015483.1:2076-15603 GCA_015106735.1 Paratilapia polleni
TTTTTTTTCCGAATGTTTCTGTAAATAGTAAAGGGTAAAATTCAATGTGTGGTTAAAAAATAGCAAAAAAAATTTGTAAAAAAAAAAAAATTACTACAGAAAATTTCTTCATTTTAAAACCGTATATTGTACTGTATTTCTACAGATTTTTTTTTTTTAAATATGTAGATCAGCAGTTTCTGAAATACTCAGACTAGCCTGTCTAGCATTAACAGCCATGCCATGTTCAAAGTCATTTAAATCACCTTTCTTCCTCACTTTGATGCTCAGTTTGAACTTCAGCAGTTCATTTCAACCATTTCTGCATGCCTGAATGCAATGAGTTGCTGCCATGTGATTGGCTGATTAGATATTTTTGTTAACAGGCTTTTGAACAAGTGTGCATAATACAGTGGCCAGGGAGTCTATGTCACAAACTGAATGCTGGTTTCTTGGTGACCCACCTTATCTGGCTAGATCTTAGGAAAAAAAAAAGGTGGAAAAGAAAGTAAACACCACGATGAAAGACATCAGAGCAACAACAGTGGATAGTCGGAGAGTCAACAAGAAAGTTTCAGCCTTGCTGGCTATAATAGGTGCAGTGGTTCAGTCACGATGCAGCAGAAATGTTGGTTTCATGCAGAATATTCAGTTCTGCAGAAACATCAAAGGAATCATCTTCAGGGTAAACAAATCTTTAGAGAAAGGTTAAATCTAGACAGAGTGAGCCACTCAACAGTCAGGAACTTTGAAATGTCAGTGATCTAGTTAATGCTAACAGTGTTTACTTGTTTAACATCGTGGCAACTACTGTTGACATGCAGTGGCCTTTTGCTGGTAGTTTGCCTCAGTATTGAAATTAACTTGGAACAAGAGAGACTCTGATGCTCCAGCCTCTCAATAAGCTATTCTCTCCACTCCCACTGCTCCGCTTTTACTCCAAAGAGGTTACAAAAAGTACCCATTTGCTGTTAAATGATGATACTTGTAGTAAATAAGCAGCCGAGATGCAGCAAACATGTTAAACAATGACACATTTCAAATTAATTTCCATTCACTGACTGAAATAATCAAAGCATATTCTCCCTGTGCTTGTGTGGGTTTTCTCTGGGAGCTCCAGTTTTTCCACATCTTTGAAAAACATGCCATGTTGATGTAGCCTATCTGGGCCCAGGATGCTCTCGCAAAGAAGTCTTTTGATCTCAAGAGTTTTTTCAGCACAAAACATGTTCGGATCTAGAAATGTGTAATGGATTGAAAATTTTAAACAGTTTAACCTCCATAAACAAACTTGATCTTTCACAACCTGCCAAATGTCAGACAAATCAATAATTCAATTAATGTTTAGTTCAGTGAATTGTGTATCAGGGTGTAGTGTGTAGGACCCAAATGCAGGACACAAGAGGGGAAAATAATAAAAAGCGAACCTTTATTGCAGCTGATGAAAATCCAAGAAATAACAGAATACAAATAGTAACAGAAAGAAGCAATCCACAAAAAAGAAACTAAAGTCACACTGGGGAAAAACACGGGAGTTCAAACAGGGCAACGCATCAGGGAGTAAACACTAACATCTGGACAAAGGGAAAGATAAGACACAGGGGACTAATAAGGGCGGAGCAGATGATCACATTGAAGGGAAAAAAAGCAAGAAGTGAAATGGGAACAAAGTATGAGAGAAATAACCATCAAAGTAAAACAGGAAGTAACCAAGAGACAAATAACTACACTGAAACATGAAGGCTAACTAACTAAACAAGATGACAGAGAGAGGGCAACACAGGAGGACAAGTGCACTACAAACAATATAGAGAGGAAGAACCAGAAAATAAGAACATTGGCAATACAAGAATGAATAACAAAAACAAACCAGGAACCCAAAACTCAGCAAACACAGCGCAAGACCCTCTGGGCATGACATTGGGTTTCATTGTTTATGGGAGATGTCAAGCATTATTTAAAAAAAAAAAAGGTGGGGGGGAAAGCAGTAAAACAGGAACTGAACAGCAGCTTAGTCTTGTTTTGAAACACTGCTTTTCAGCCAGGGTTTGAGTCACATTTAAATAATTCATTTTCTTGAATTTATAAATAAAATAATCTTAGAATGATTAATTTGAAGCATAGTTTTGTATTTGTGTATCATCATGATACGATTCCACTGAAAGTTTATGAAAGATAATAGAGAATTACTGCCCAGTAGAAGAAACACCTGTGATAGACTGGCAACCTGTCCAGGGTGTACCACACCTTTCGCCTTATGACAGCTGGGATAGGCTCCAGCACTCCCACGACCCTGAACTGAATAAGTGTCAGAAGATGGATGGATGGATGGATGGATGAATGAAACACTATTTGCTGGGTGTATGAGAGATTTTTGTGTCTTGTTTGTTTTGACCTTTATGTTAGTGAAACCTCAGTTAAATAACTCAGTGATTTTGATCATTACTTTCCCACCTCCTAATCATTCATATCTTAATGGCATCAGTGGAGATGTTAATTTCTGTCTTATGGCATTTAAAGAAGAGCTATGTTACAGTTTTGGCTGATAACCTTCAGTCTTTGTGTTTGTGTCCCCATCTTATCTATTCTCTATGTCTTCTTCCATGTAGAAGCCTGACTGTCTAATTCACTGGTGTGATCAGAGGTCATAACTTAGAATTCAAAAGAGAGAGACATTAGCATTCCCGAAGCACACACTATGAGCAAGCCATCTGCTTCTTTCGGACTGCTTCTCTTGGCCTCTGTCTGCTCTTCAGCCTTCCATTTAGGATTACACACTAAACACATCCACACACATGCACACATTTTAAGACATCCATGTACAAGGGGACTGTCCCAGGATAATTTAATGCTTTGTCTTACTGTAGCTGAAGCGTTTATCTTAACAGACCTGAATAGGTCTGTCTGTGAAGACAAGTGGCCCCCATCTGCAGCTCAAAACAAACAAATGGGATACTGCAGGCAGGCAGGCTCATATGCTGCTATTAGTGCTGCCTGTGTGTGTGTGTGTGTGTGTGTGTGTGTGTGTGTGTGTGTGTGTGTGTGTGTGTGTGTCAAGCCTTTTTTAGCACTGAAGGTTACAGCTTGAGTCAGTGCCTGTATTTCAAAGCATTTGTGTGGGAGACAGATACTTGGTGAGTGTACAGGTGGGATAAATAAGTGCACAGTGAAGGAGCCAGCTGGATTTTGATTTCTTTGTGCATCAAGCACTGATTTATTTTCTTATCCAGTCCATTTCTATTTAGGTTCCCATGGGGCTGGAGCATTTCCCTGCATGCATTAGGAAGAAGACAGGGAAACAGCTTGTCCAGGACAGACTTACTTGGTTACAGTCTTTCAGATTCACATATGTGGTCATGTGCAATTTAGAGGTCAACCACAATCGTATAAGAACATGGTTATAGAGGATTATTGCCCAGCCTTAAAGAAACACTGTTTCTAAGCAGGGCTAATACAAAGCAATGCAATCATGATGTCCTCAGTTTGATCTGCCAGCTCTACAATTCTAAATAAAAAACAGAGTGTGGAGCAGCAACTGCTATGCGGCTTGCATAAGGAATAAGTAGACAGAATTCATCTGCAATTAAAGTTACTGAGTCAATCCAGCCTATGATGAAAAAGGCTGACTAACATTGCCTCAAACTTAACACCTAACAAATTTATTAAACCACCTGTCATAAATACGAGAAAGACCATTCAGCATCACAAAGTGCTTTAATGTGGACTCTTTCCTTTTCAGTGAGTTCTTGACTTTTTACCATTTTGAGTAAGAGTGAGGAATTTCAAACTGAAATGTTTTATGCCCAGATTTGAGCCAGCACACTTAATCAAACAATTAATCAACCACTAAAACAATTTTTTCTGTTCAGAAATGCAAGTAAATGACTGTAATTTGGCATCTTAATCAAAAAAATAATGATATGCTTTGCTATTTCTTTCAGCTTTTTTGTAAAACTTTACTGTTTTATAAAAAAGCTGAAAATTCGTGGATAACAACAATAATTATATTTTAGCATTAAAAATATAATTTCAATTAAAGAGCTTGTGCATACTCATAGTCAGTAGCCTGAATTGACCTCCAAATATCACTGCAGAAAGGTAAAGGAGATAAAGTTGCTTTTGATTTTCATGCTAATATGAATCCAGATAATCGCTGAACAAATTGAGAATGTGTCTGAAAAATAATAGCAACTTGTTCTTCTCTTATTATGCTTGTCAAAAGAGGAATGGAGAAAGTCAAGATGAAAAATACAGGAAAAACTGCACTGAATGTGTCACTGATCCAAGGAGGCAGGACCCCCTCCCCCTTACTGTCTGCTTCCTTTGGCAGTTCGGCATCAGCAGCTGCTGTCTTGAGCTGACAAGAGCTACCTGTGTGCCCACACATAGCCTGATAGGATCTGACTGCCAACTGCTGGCCTAGAGCAAGAGAGCCTGATATTTTCAAAGCTACTTTACCCTTTAATCAGCAAAATGCTAAACTAGATAGAGAAAACCACACACACAGGAGAGGAAAACAGTTGCCCCACAATAAGGAAATGACAATATGCCTTTAGCTGGCTAAAATGTCATATTTCACTTTGTTGGAGGATTATTTTAGCACCTTACGTCTAGTTAGCTGTTGGTTACGTCTAGAAAGCTGATGTTAGCTAAGTGTTAGAAAGCTGCTGTTGTTCGCTAAGCTAAGCTAAGCTATTTGCAAGCATAATAATGTTACTCATAGCTTTCTGAGTTGTCCTCATTTTACTGTAATACAAGCTGCTGTAGCTCAGCTTACAGAGTTATAGCTTACATTTATATATTTGACTTATCACTGTATCACACGTAGGCATATTTGAGTTTCAGGATCCCACAGTGTTCCTATTCTTCCTGCTGATGCCTCATGTCTTATAGCTGGAATCTACTTCTGTTTCCTGCAGAGCTCAGTTTATTGGTTGGTCGCATGATCAAATGTAGTTCTGGTTCTCCTGTTAGTAGAGCACCCCACCATAGTCCAAAAAGTACTCAAAAAATTTCACCCGAAATATGTTAAGTGTCTTGGAAAAAGATTCATGGGCGGAGAGAAGGTTCTAGGTTAGAACGTTTTGGTTGGCTGGGCCCTTTCTGTATGTGTTTGCATGTTCTCCCTTTCCTCAGGGTGCTCCAGTTTCCTACCACAGTTTAAAGACAGGCATGTTAGTTGATTGTAATTCTAAATTTGTCGTAGGTGTCTATGTGAGAGTGTGTGCGTCTGTCACTCTGTGTGAACTCTGGTCTACCCTGCCTCTCACCCACTCACAGCTGCTATACACTCAAGCCCTCCTGCGACCCTAAGTTAGATAAGCTCTTAAGATAATGGATGTATGTTTGTGCTCATAAAAGTGGGAAATGTGGGTGGGTTGGTAGGTAACCAAAACATAAACAATCCAAAAGGAAAAGAAAGTACAAACTGCGTTTTTACACATGTAAAAGCACAGATGTACTGTGTGCCACAATTTATTTTAAATCTGTCCTAATGGTACTAAACAGGTGGGACACATCCCTTGTGTGTGTTGTTATTATGGCATTATCATTTGTGTACAAATTCATGCAAACTGAATAAACAGAGTCAAATCCCAAATACATGCCACACAAAGCTGATTTGGGAAAAGCCACCTGGCTAGGGACTTACCGGATTTCCAAAATTACATGCCAATTGTATTGGCACTGGGGTGTAAATAATCAAAAAATGTGATGTGAATACATTTGCTGCATCAGTCAGGCAACACCACAAATAGGAACACTTGTGACTTGTGAATGTAGGAAGCCAAGAGGAGGTCAAAGGGTATCAGCCCCCAGGGGATGCTGTTACCCATAGTTACCAATCCTTCCCCTTAGCACTGGGGATTTGGATGAGGCAGGGCTGAGCACAAACACGACGATGCCGGGTTATAATGTGAAGAAAGAGGGAGGGTGGAGTCACAGAGGTGCATGCTGTGTAGCAGCTGGTGGGGGATGGGAGGAGCGAGGAGTGGAGGCGGAGGGAGGTTGGAACCGTTGTTACAACAGTGCTATTGTACAGCAGACACCACCCCAGGACACCAGGTAAGAGATATGAACAATACATGGTTTAAATTATGTTAAACAGGTGAAGGTTTTAATATAAGTCATTGCCAAAAAAAACTGGATGAAAATCTTTTGAGCTGTCAAATCATGTACAACGATGCCTCATTAGATGATAGTGTTGCTGTATTTCATCAGGTGTGTCCATGTCTCTGCACTTACAAACACTCAGTGATCAGAAACCTTCATGTTAGTTATGTTTTTTGGAGCCCGGTACATATGTACATATATTTGTGTGCACATTTAGCCTTACTCCCTTGAACAACCGTCTGTATGCATGTGTGTCTGTGTGCGTTCCTGCCTGTGTTTTAGAGGAGATGTGTTTTTGCCAGGTTGTGCAGAGCTAATTAACCAGTATAATCACTGGTGATGGAAAATGTTATTATGGTGAGCGAAAATGAGGGAAAGTCGCAACAACACCCCTCTGAGGGCAGTTGTTCATGGCAACTGGATGGCACAACAGAGTAAGGATGGTGACAAAATGGATGGCAGTGCACAAAGGATGCACCTCACAGAAAAGTACACAAAAGCTGAACTTTTTCAGTTGGGTGTTAAAATGCAGTACGGCAAATAGTAATATGCTCTTGAGGCCCTCATTATTTGTTTGCATTTATATGATACCATCATCTTGTTTTGGAACCTTTTTAAAACAAGTATAGTGCTTGTGTTAGCTACCTAATACTGTATGTGTTTGTTTCTCACTTGTCACAGTTGTGCTGATCTTGGTTGCTCTAAAGATAAATATAATCAGTGTAGAGTAGCCTCTTGTTCCTTTGGCTGGATTGTCTAAGACATAATGCACACATATTTTGGTGTCTCTACCTTTAGTCATCTTTTCTCCAATTTAGAGAGGGGGATCTTTAATGTTAAGAACACTGGGTTTTAGTAATGAAGTCTCATTACTAACTATTTTCATAAAAGTGACACCTACTGTTTGATCTTTGTAGCTGAAAGTAAAAAAAAAAAAAAGTCACCAAATACTGGCTTCAAAGAAACCGCCTTACTAAGAACCTTTTCACAAACATTGTTAACCATCTACAAACCATGAACAAGATGGCTTACATCCTTTGACTACAGAGGTACTATAGTGAGAAATACATCATAAACTTGGACTGCTGCAGAAACAGCCAATGACACACACACTAATGCCTTTTTCAATATTCTTCTTGAGTTCTCATTTTCATTTTCGATTCCAAAGGGAAAATGACAGTTCATATGGGAGAAAAAAAAATCTTCATTCTTTTAGAGCAAGAAACATTTTGCTGTCTCTTCATCTGCAGATATTGCATGAGAGTAGCTTTTAAGGTGTCCCACATTGACTATTCCTGTCGAGTAAGCTTCAGAAGGATCAATAAATGTCTTGATTGACTGATCATCTGCACTGGTATCTGCACACATGTGCTGCACCTCTGTGGAGACGACCTTGATTTAACTATTGATTCTTTGTCTGGCAATGTCCCATTAGGTTTATGTGCAGATGGTACACTTAGAAAGGCTCTGTTCATTGTGCTTACTGATATAAAATATGTCAAGCCCATTGTTGTGAATTTGAAGCCAATATTGTGTTAAGTAAGCACAACGTGTTCCTTGGACTGTGGATAAAGTAAGCCAGTGAATATCCTACATAATTACAGGAATATATTTGATTCCCAGGATGTGTTTGTTTGAGGATGGGCCTGATAAAGGGGATCTATTATGCAGATTTGCCATTTTGATTAAATGTGTTATCAGTTTTCCTGCTCTCCATAAAAACACAAACACGCAGTTTTATTTGTCTTAGCAGCTTATAATTGTACCAGCTTTAGCCTTTATTATTTTCTTCCATTACTGTAGAAGAATTTTTTCATGAGTATGCACTTAATGCATCTGAATTAACAGTTGTATTTGATGTCATTCTAAAGCTGTGCCCCTGTTTTTCTCTGTCACATAGGATCAAACCCATAACAATGCATGGCTTGTAAGCCACCAACCATGGCTCAAAGGAAGAGGCCAGGGGCCAGTGGAGGAAATAGCATGGCTGCTCCAGGCCCCACCTCCTGTCCTACCCCTCATCCAACAGAGTCATGTGATGTGAAAGCACTCCCAGCTCGGCAACGTCCACACCGCTACCCCAAAGAGTCACATGAGCCGAAAACCCTCCCTCCTTCCTGTAAGGCACAATATTCTTCTCCCAAGTCTCAAGACGTGGGTCGCAATCATCCAGAAGCAAATGCAGATGCAGAGGTGGAAGTGAAGCGGTACAGCAACCATGAACCAGATGCAGAACTTCAGGATCAGCGTCCAGCAACACCATCCACCCCAGAACATAACCACGACCAAGATGACCATAACCAGGCAGACTTCCACGGTGCAGCTGACAGCCTGGATGATGACTCCAGCTCTGACTATATCAACAACACTTCAGATGATGATGACTATGATGACGGTAAATGTGACCATGGTCACTGGCTTTAACTTTTTTTTGCCCGTTTATTGTCATAATATTTATTATTATTATTAATTCTGCTTATCTTTTTAGTTTCCAGCATGCTTTGTCTTATAGTTTTAAAGGATAATGTTTGCAGCGCTGATTTATTTAGTTATTTTTCAAAAAAATTGGTTCTAGATACCATATCTACCCATGCTTAGTAAGTGTTTATGGTTGAGACATGAGTAAGCTCAAGCATATAACTTATAGATTCACTAATAATTATATTAGTAAACAAGCTGTCAGTATAATGTAACTCTGTGTGATTATAAAATCCCTCCAGGGTTGGCAGAGGAGGATGAAGGTGTTACTTACTACATCCGCTACTGCCCAGAGGACGACAGCTACCTGGAAGGTATGGACTGCAGCAGCCAGGGAGACTGCAACCACAGCCACAGCCAGGGGGACTGCGCCAGCACCATTCAGCTAGGCGGGTCCCACACTGATGAATGCCAGGAGGCTGTGGAAGGGTGGGCTGAGGAGGGGGAAGGGGAGGTGAGAGAGGAAGAATGGGTGGAAGATGAGGAGGGCGAAGGGGCGGTGAGGGAAGAGTGGAGGGAAGAGGAGGAAGAAGTCAGGGAAGAGTGGAGACAGGGAGACGAGGAGGTACGAGAGGAGTGGAGAGAGGAGTGCCAAGCCAGGCAGGACCAGTGGGCGGGACGTGAGAGGCACCGGGTGGAGGAGTGGGGTGAGGGAGAGGGAGAGGTCCGCTGTGAGGTGGTGGAGCAAGATCCTGATGAGCAGATATACAATGGACGACCAGAGCCCATCCTGGACCATCATCACCACCACCATCATCACCACCACCAGCCTGCCATGCAAGAGACTTCACACACCCGAAGGGCTGATAGAGAAGAAGAGGAGGAGGCAGAAAGCGAGGACTACTGCCCTAATGAGGAGGAAGATGAGGAAGGTGACGAGGAGGACAGACATGGAAGGGCCTACACTGGAGACTACTACGCCCCTGAAGACAATGGGAACTCAGTGCGAGTCTCTCCCTACCGTAGCCGTAAAGTGCTGGTGGTAGAGGGGGAAACAGGAGAGGAGGCTGAGGAGGACATTGATCAAATTGTTGCTGAGATTAAGATGAGTATGAGCATGGGGAGTCTAAGCAGTGGCACCGACCAAAGCCCAGAGGAGCTAGCACAGGACCCCGCACCAAGTGACTACCCTCACTCCAAGCCTGATGCAGCCCCTTACCCTCCAGCTCACCACCGGCATGACAGCAGGCCCAAGTCCCTCAACCTCCCCTCCATCCACCACAACAATCCTGACCTCCAGAGGGGCCTCAAGGGGCATCCACGCTCCCCTGATGACAGGCAGAGATGGCCGCAAGAGCAGGTGAGCTCTATTTTGAAGCAGCTTACGAGTATTGCTATTGTTTCATCTTTAATCCCTAAATTGAGTGAGACCTGCCTTAAGGCCCTCTGCTTGAAAGTAATTTATTGCATAGAACAGAAAAACTAAAGCGATGAGCCATGCATTATCAGACTACACTGTGTTTTAATTATATGGCCCGAAGTAACTGTGTTTACATTGTTTCATTCACTTTTTCATATATTGTGCAAATCATTAGGAAGGTTCAACTTGTTTTTAGCTAATGTAAAATAATTACCTTTATAAGCAGTAAAATGTTCATATTTGCACAGTTTCTTTAAGATTTTAAGCTGCAAGCACAGGAGATAATCTTTATTTGGCCAAATACACAAAGAAATTGTTTAAAATACTCATTTTACTCTTAGATTCTAAGGTTTTATTGTTTACTTATTGATTTAACTTATATGAAAACACATCATTTTATGATGACAGTTGACTAATAATCACGCCAACATCCCAGTCTCAAAAAACTTATGCTGGAGCCTCCTCATGCTAGCTGTCTTGACACATTTGAACTAATTGACAAAGACATTTCCTGTTTGTGTTTATTGCATTTTAGTTTTGTAAGCAAAAATTATTGTTTCAGTTTCTTTTTTTAAGTCTTGCTTTTATTTTTATTTCAGGCAACTATACTATTACACCTAGCTTAATATTAGTTAACCGTAATAAGTTTGGTAGTGCCCCAATAACAAGCCGTTGTACTGTGCTACTAAAGGAACAATAGAATATTTTATTTTCTAAGTATGTATAAAAACCATATCTGTGTTTACATTCCTCCATTCACCTTTTAAGTTTTTCTTGATTTGGTCTTTTACCCACATCAACCTTCACAGGCATTAAAAGGAGAAAACACGGGGTATTTTTGTAGGGTGTCGATAGATTTTGGAAAAATGCATGAAGGTGCATTAACTCTTGGTCCAGGGCTACATGTATAGATTGCATTGGAAGTATAAACACAGCACAAAATAATAAATAATAATAAAGGAATTCAAGTCAAACACAGTTTTGTCATTGCTGTGCTCTATTCACTAATAAAGCTCGCGGTTCTCCATTTCCTCCACAAAAAGGTTACATTTGAAACTAATGCAGTTAGATCCTAATGGAAAACCTATGTACCGTTATATACTTTTAGGACTAGTTAAAATGTCTACTCTATGTTGCTGAATCACAGAAGTCAAGGCTATAACAGGAAAAAGGAACATGGCAGGAATGCTAACATGACTGTATGCTCAGAGCCTTTGCAGTAGATGTCCTGTAGAGTATATTCAGACCACATACAACAGACTCTTGCCACTGGATGTGATTTAAAGAGATTTGTGGTGATAAGCAGGAGATGAGTTACAGGTGACATGTTTTTCATTACCACCTAGAGAAAAGCCAGAGCATCACCCCTCCCCCCTTCCTTACATTACCGTGAGATGCCCCCCCAAATCTCGCTGCCTCTCACAGATCTTGATTAATGCACGCACATTGTACATACACACTGATAGACTTAAACACACACAGAGCTCCCCCACCCTTTAAAACTCAGATGGTAAAAGGAGAACAGGTATAATCTCCTGTGGGCAGCATGCTGATACACACCTGCTCCACGGTGTGCACACGTGTTTGTACATTTACTGTATGTAGCTTATTTGTAGCACAGAACTGGGTCAGACAGTGTTGTAACTTGATGAAACTGATAAAAAAAAAAAATACAGTCTACTGCAGATTGAGATGACTCCCAGACTCACTGAGATAATTCGGTCATTTTGTCCTCTGTTATTCAAAGAAATGTTCCCTGTACACCACTTCAGCATGACCCTAGACTAGACTAGGACAACAGTGAATTTAATAAGAGCATTTCTGCACAGTGTGGAGCCAAAAGATTATCTTAACAGAAGAGTTACAGAATTCTTCAGGGCGGTCATCTACACACACATACAAATACACACAAAAAAATGGCATGTTGACGTGCTTTAAGTATCAGTACGTTTTGACATTTTCCAATTTTGACAGTATTTCTCATAATAACCTCCTTTCTCAGTCAGTTACTTTTCTTTTTACTTGCTTAAAATGTATTTGGGGCTTTGGGGGCTTTTTTCCCACCATAAAGGAATACAGCAGATTTTTAGAGCTTTAGTGTTAGTCTACCAAAAGAAGCCATTTTGACATTAATAATGTGTGTGATTTTAGCAATCAGGGTTTATTTACATGGGTCCAAAAAATGTCTTAAATAGGTTGATTTTTGTCTGTCAGTGTTCAAAGACTCTGCTTGTATGTGTGTAGTATCACAATTAGCTGTATTTTAAAGGAAACCATCAATGCTTTTTCCTATTTTCTGTCATATATATACAACCACAATTCCAAAAATGTTGAGACTCTGTGTAAAATGTAAATAAAAACAGAATGCAATGATTTGCAAATCTCATAAACCCTTATTTTATTCAAAGTAGAACATAGAAAACATATCAGATTTTTGGTCTGAGATATTTTACTATTTCATGAAAAATATTAGCTCATTTTGAATTTGATGGCAGCAACACATCTCAAAAAAGTTGGGAGAGGTCCATGTTTACCACTTTGTAGCATCCCTTCTTCTTTTAACAACATTCTGTAAACATCTGGGAACTGAGAAGAGCAGGTGATGGACATTTGGGAGAGGAATGTTGTCCCATTCTTGTCTGATATAGATTTTAGCTGCTCAACTGTCCTGGGTCTTCTTTGTCGTATTTTTCATCTAGATGGGACCATATGTTACCCTAAAATCTGTGTATATTCAACACTGATGGTGCCTTTCCAGATGTGTTAGCTGACAATTCACAGGGGCACTGATGCACCTCATACCATCAGAGATGCAGGCTTTTGAACTGAGGGCTGATAACAAATCAGATGGTCCCTCTCCTCTTTAGTCTAGAGGATGCGGCGTCCATGTTTTCCAGAAATAATTTCAAATTTTGATTCATCTTACCACAGAACAGTTTTCCACTTTGCCTCTGTCCTTTTTAAATGAGCTTTGGCCCAGAGAAGACGGCAGCGTTTCTGGATCATGTTCACATAGGACTTCTTCTTTGCATGTTAGAGCTTTAACCTGCATTTGTGGACGGCACGGCGAACTGTGTTCACAGACAATGATCTCTGGAAGTGTTCCTGAGTCCATGCAGTGATTTTCATGACAGAATCATGCCTGTTTTTAATGCAGTGCCGGCTGAGGGACTGAAGATCACGGGCATCCAGTATTGATTTTCAGCTTTGTCCCTTGCGCACAGAGATTTCTCCAGATTCTCTGAATCTTTTGATGATATTATGTACTCTAGATGATGAGATATTCAAATTCTTTGCAGTTTAACTTTGAGGAACATTATTCTGAAATTGTTCCACAATTTGTAGATGCAGTTCTTTGCAAATTGGTGAACCTCTGCCCATCTTTACCTCTGACAAACTCCACCTCTCTAAGATGCTCTTTTTTATTCCTAATCATGTTACTGACCTGTTGCCAATTAACCCAGTTAGTTGCAAAATATTTTTCCAGCTGTTTCTTTTTAGTCCCACTTACTTTTCCAGGCTTTTGTCCCAGCTTTTTTGAGATGTGTTGCTGCCATCAAATTCAAAATGAGCTAATATTTTTTCTGAAATAGTAAAAT
>VUQI01015489.1:2619-17040 GCA_015106735.1 Paratilapia polleni
CCTGATTTCATATTTTTTTATTTTTTTTTTTTTGGGTGGGGGTTTTTTTTTTTTTTTTGTTGTTTTTTTTTTGCAGCTTTATTTGTTAGTTTAGGGAGGGACGTTCTGGGTCCTATGGCCCACTGCCCCAGACTTGTTCCACCTTTTTGTTTCTCTTTTTGTCAGGCCACCAGACCTTTACTTTATTTTATTTTCTGTTTAAATAAAACAGCTTTTGCTGAAACTCGGACGTGACATCTTCTTTATAAGTTGTGGTCACTGAGATAAGTTCTGCATTTGTTTTTTCAAGGTTGCTTCATTGTGCAGGCCCCAGGGCAGCTTCCCTGCACTGTAAAGTTATGTGCAATCCCCTTATTGCATACACATCAACTCAAACATAGTGAACAATCACCTTTTTTTTCTCCAGCAGGGGTGGGGATGTTGTATGTAATCACTCCCAACTCCTTCTTCTCAGGTTTGGCCTTTTTCTGGGAGAAAAAAAAAGCAGAACAGAATAGAGATAAGAGGCTTTAGAAGGTGAATCTGTTTCCTGATATCTGTCCATATTTATTTTCAAAACTTCAAAAATTAATTTCTGTTTGCAAATGTTGGGTATTAATACCTCAGATGGAGGCTGTGTCTTTTTCTTTGCCTCCATTTCTTTCTTCTGTTGGAACTTTTCAAGCTTTTCTCTCTTCTTCGCTTCCTTCTTCAGCTGGGCCTCTGTCTTTGGCGGGCCTGAGGGAGGAAACATCACAATGTATGATATACTGTAAATAATATTATGCTAATACTTATTAACTGCTTCATGGAATTTCCTAACCATTTACTGGGGCACCAGCAGAGTCAACAGCAGGACTGGCATTAGCAGTGTTAGCTTTAGCAGCAGCATTTGTCTTTGGTGTGACTGGGACCATCTTCTCACAAAGAGCAATCTCCCCCAGCACCTTCAGGAACTGTGGCTGATTAATGCAGGTTGTGAACCATCTGGTAACGTTAGTCACGGCCTTCCTGTCTGATGGTTCCAATGCCTAAATATTTATAGAATAACAAAGCATATCAGATCAGAAGCTATGCAGAAAAACCTGTAAGACAGCAAGTTTTGTACAGCACACGTACATATTTGAAGGGTAGCAGAACAGCTGTAGTTACAGCCATATCAGCCAGGGTAATGCTCTCTCCCACCAAGTAGGTTCTCGATGCCAAAGCCTGATCAAGAACCTTAAGAACACGCATCAACTCTGCCCGGGAACTCTGCTGGAGCTGAGAAGGCGCAAAGAGTAGCAGAATAAGACCTCACGTGAACAAATCACACATGTCCAAGCCCAAGTCAGCTTTTAAATACCTTCTTATCCACTCCCATCACCCCCATCAGAGGGAAGACCACAGCACACGACACCGGGGTGAGCTCATTGTCCGCAAAGCTGAGCCACTGCCACACCTGGCTCTGCTGCTTAGCATCTAGACCAGCCCTGTTCCCCTGAAAAGCCAAGTACCATGACACAGCACTGGCCCCGCTCAGTACTGAGTCACCTTCCCCAGCACCATCCAGCACCAGGGCTGGTCTAGAGCGGGCGTTCAGGGACGCAGGAGGGTCCTCCGTGACGATCCGCGGGCGGGAGGACGGTCCATATTCTGCAGCTATGAGAGCCAGAAGGCTCCTGTAGTCATCCGGGTGAGGGGACACGTAGAGAATGGTCATCTGTGGAGGAGACACAGAAAGGTTTTGTGAACTGATTTAGAATGATCAATTTTGGTGCTGTTACTGAGCGTTTCCCTATCAGCCTGACAGTGGCAGTCTGGGTGTGTTTCCTGGCAGAATTAGTGAGGAAGTGCCAAACTTGATGCCAATCAAGGTAATTTCAACAAGGGCTGCAAGTTTTGTAAGCAAACTGGTTGAAACATGTTTAACAAAAGCAATTTTAAGCATCTCACAGTGGCTATCATAATCGTTCCAAAAAAAGAGTGGTTTAGCTCTCTGTTTCACTTTCTGCAGCGCTGGTCTGTCCCACCTGCCAGAGACGGACGAAAAGTCCTGCAAACAGGCTAGTTAGCTTAAGCTAATCAATGAAACTAAAAGTAGTTTTTAGTAGCTCCGCTGTGAACCTTTACGAGCCTTTATTCAAGCTGCCACAGTTTTAAAATCACCATAAAGTGAGTGTATAAGAAACCTGCGGCTTGTTATTAAAATTTTCTAAAGAGAGTGAGACATACCTCTGAATGAAACAGAAACAGACGTCAGCTCAGTTACCATACACGCCGCCACAGGAGCTCCCGTCTGATGCAATGAAACAGCAATGTGTTCCGGGTTTCAAACTTCGCTTCCGCCACAAAACGGAAGTTGTTATATATAATAACCATCCTGTTAATGTGAGTAACAACCGGTGATGGTGTTTTCAGCAGCGATCACCGATTAGATTAGCAATACTACCGTGTGGACGTATTAAATTACAACTAAAAGACCTGCGTTTACAGCTTCCATTTATTAAGGAATCCTTTACCTCAAGAATCAAAACTAAAAGAACTATTTTATTGTTTATTATTATTATTATTATTATAATTAATAAAATAAAATATTTATTTACAAATTAATTTAAATTAAATTAAATTAAACATAAATATATATTATATATTGTAATATTAAATATATTTTAAATTAAATTACATTAAAACATATTTGTATATAAATAGATATAGGAAAGATTTTATACCACATGCCCCTCTATTATACAATATATCTGTATGGAAGAGTCATCTGCCAGATGATAATAATATATATTATTAAATATTATTATATGTATGTATGTGTGTATGTGTGTATGTATGTAGGTATGTATGTATATATTATTATTACTATTGTTATTAGTAGTAGTAATAGTACCAAAAGCAGTAGTAGTATCAATATTCTTTTTTTCATTATCACTTCAATTGCTGTAATAAAAGAATTTCCCACTTATGGGATAAATAAAGTATTTCTCATCCCATGTCATCAATCAATCAATAAATAAATACATATATAAATAAATTAATAAAATATTAATACATCAACGTTTTATTTATATACAAATAAACAACCTTGTGAATGTGGTATATAAAGTAGCAGTTTACTGATCTAGTCAGAACTGAATTCCAACAACATAATGGTTTAAATGGTAAAATTATCTTATATTTTAAAAACTGCTGTCTTTTATACTGTCTAAAAATACAGTAAAAAATGTTATGGAGTACAAGTATACAACCCCAATTCCAAAAAAGTTCGGATGCTGTGTAAAATGTAAATAAAAACAGAATGCGATGATTTGCAATTCTCATAAACCCATATTTTATTCATAATAGAACATAAGAAAAGATATCAAATGTTTAAACTGAGACATTTTACTATTTCATGAAAATTTTTATTTTATTTTGAATTTGATGGCAGCAACACCAACACCAGAGGTTCACCAATCTGCAAAAAAACAAACAAACAAAAAAACTGCATCTACAAACTATGGAATAATTTCAGAATAATGTTCCTAAATGTAAAATTATTGAATACTTTGAATATTTCATCATCTACAGTACATAATATCATGAAACGGTTTAGAGAATCTGGAAAAATCTCAAGGGATGCAAGCGACAAGGCTGAAAATCATTGCTCGATGCTCATGATCTTCAGGCCCTCAAGCAGCACTGCATTAAAAACAGGCATGATTCTGTCATGGAAATCATCGCATGGGTTCAGAAACACTTCCAGAAATCATTGTCTGTGAACACAATTCACCGTGCCATCCACAAATTCAGGTTAAAGCTCTATCATGCAAAGAAGAAGGGATATGTAAACATGATCCAGAAATCTCTGGATGCACTGTTCTGATCATCTTCTCTGGGCCAAAGTTAATTTGAAATGGACTGAGGCAAAGTGGAAAACTGTTCTGTGGTCAGACGAATCCAAATTTGAAATTCGCTTTGGAAAACATAGCTTGCACATCTGGAAAGGCACCATCAGTGCTGAAAGGTATATGCTCCCATCCAAATGATGTCTTTTTCAGGAAAGGCCTTGCATATTTCAGCAAGACAATGCTAAACCGCATACTGCATCTATTACAACAATATGGCTTCGTAGTGGAAGAGTCCAGGTGCTGGACTGGCCTGCCTGCAGTCCAGACCTTTCAACAACTGAAAACATTTGGTACATCATGAAATGAAAAACAGGACAAAGAAGATCCAGGACTGTTGAGCAGCTAGAATCCTATATCAGACAAGAATGGGACACCTTTCCTCTCCCGAAAGTCCAGCCATTGGTCTCCTCAGTTTCCAGACATTTACAGACTGTAGTTAAAACAAGAGGGACATTTTACACAGCGTCTTAACTTTTTTGGAATTGGTCTTGTAATATAACATAATGGTGGTACTCAAGAACAAGACCAACCTAAGTACAGTAACAATATACTCATGTCAAATTGCACTAGTGGAACAGGGAAACATATCAGTGACAAGAATGTAGAAATAAGGAAATTCAAGGAAATGGGACATGTTATGATAGTAAGCCAGCATTCTCTTTTATTCAGATTTACAGATGTGACAATTATCACACAAGTTGTTTTGAGTAATTACTTCCAAAAGTACAGTGTGCACAGTGTTATTGAAATCACAGTTGGTTTAGCTCTCAAGTACAGCAGATTATTTTGACACAGTGAAGTGTAAGACCTACAGTGTAAGTAGTTTGAAATTTACTCCATTCATTATCTCGCTTTAAAAATTAATCCAGTAAACCTTTGATAACAACTAAGGCATATCAAATGACATCATCTTCAAATACATTTTTTTTTCACACTTTCATATGTGGAAGAAATTTACAAACCAAAGCTGAAACTGGAGAAAAAAAAAAAAAGGTTATTAATGGCATCATTTTGAGTCTTTTTCCTTTCATCCTTCATTCTGACTCCTGCCCAAAGGCCTCTCTTACTCCTCCAAAGACAATATCCACCATTCCAGATATTACACCCCCACCCAGCCTGAGCACATTGATCACTCCCTTCCCACTTCTCCATACCAGCCTCCCCAAACCTCCTCCTACAGCTTGTGCTTGACCACCCATCTCTGACATCACTGTTCCCACATAATCCTCACTCTGCTCCCACAGCCGCCCTCCAAAGAACTTGGTCACTGACCAAGCGTTATCCAATGCATCACCAAAAATCCCCACTGTGTCTCCAGCCAGGGTGCCCAGGCCAGTGACCCCAATGTGGCAGCTGCTCAGCAGTTCCCCCATCATAGAAGAGGTGCAGTAGTAAACACTATTGAAGCAGGTCTCCCCGATACCTAGCAGCATTTCTCCTGCTGAGCCTACCGACGAGAGGAGGTCAGAGGTCAGTAGATGGAGCAGGGTGAAGGTATCTCCAGGCAGGGCAGAGAGAACTCCAAGGTCTTCCTGAAGAACGTAGGTCACCTGAATCCAGATAAGACAAGTGAGTCAATCTTAAAGTGAGATTGCATAAAGTGTAAATAATGAAAAGACCGAAAGCCTCGAGGCAATACACTAAACCCAACATTAACTCCACCTATAGGCCACACCTCATTCCAGTGTACAGGAGGAGCAGACTGGAATGAGGAGATTTATTATTCAACTCTGAACCTGAATATGTTAATATATAACAACTCATAACTCTGTGTTTACTGACACAAATTATTGAAAGAGGAGTTATTTTTATTAAACCAAGGCTCAAATCCAGAAACACAAAATGATTAGAAATACTTTTTCTAATGTTCTGTTTTCTTTTTGAAAACTTACTAAACTCCTTCTCCTTCTTTACCTATACTACTAATTAGTCATTATACTGGTAATTAAATGTGTTATAATTTCATAATGTATTCTTAATTATCAAGGACTGCTTGTAACAGGTGAAATTAAAGAGGCACGAGAAGAAGTAGTCAGTCTGTGAAAACAACTGTTACACATCTGTCTGTAATGTGGAGCTCTAAAGTCTGACACAATAAAGAAGTACTTAACAATGATGTTTTTACAAACTACGGTGTGGTGAGATAGTCCATGAACTCTCAGTGCTGATGTATTATGGGAATCTGGACCCAGTATTTCACCTTGACCTACAATAGAGACTAAAGATTTTACTATTCACTATATATCTTCTGAACTCTATGGAAGTGTATTACCAAATTGCCAGAGAACAGCTTTGACTTTAAATAAAGTAAAACTAATTTTAACTGGTTCATTCTGTTGTATCACCTGTCCAGGTAATTGTGTGATTGTAGAGAACACAGGGCGCAGAGGAGCTCTGAAGATGGACAAGGTGGTGGAGAGGATGTAGACCAGAGTGCTGGTGGAATTTGTGTCTGTCTCTTGTTCATCAACAGGTTCATGGTCAGCTGAGGAGTCAGAGGAGTCTGACCTGATAGCTCCTGAATGTGTCACATCATGCCACTCATCACCACCGCTCTCAGAAGTTGCTTCATCTGCTGAAGTCTCTTGTGTGACATCAGCACCATCAGCTTTTTCTGACTGAGAATCAACACCAGCCACCTGTTCTTTAGTTACCGACGCCTCTCTGCTTTCCAGAATGTCTTCATTTGCATCCTGGGCAGCTGTGTCTGGCTCCACATCTGTATCACTTGTCTCTTCAACAGCAGCATCTGCTTCCATGTTTCCTGTATTTCCAGGAAGGCCCTCACCGTGAAAGCCAACTTGGATTGCAACAGTTTCCCCCTCTCCTCCTCCGCAGCCTTCAGAGAACAGCTCTGCCAATCCTAGCATATCTTCCAGCTCCTTCACGCTCACTTGCCTCACCCCTTCCTCTGTCTCTCTGATTAACCCCACACTGAAGCCACCCTTCCCCTGTGGGACAGCGCAGCAAGCCGCAGACCACAGCGGCTTCGTCTGACACTCCTTGTCTCCATCCTCAGCAGCCCCAAGTCTTCCCACTCCAGTCAGGATGTAGAGATCACCCCCTAAAATGCTGCACTGGGGAGATATGCTTGACTGGACCAGTGTTGTGACTGTTGAGTCCCAGTGGTGAAAAGGGGAGTCAGAATGAGATGGATCCGCACCTCCTCTGAGAAGAGCTGGTACTGCTACTTTAATGTCTTCTTCCTGCTCTGTCTGGCAGAAAAACAATCAAAACCAGCAGTTTAAGTAAGAGTGCATCAGAATCTATCAAAAGATATATAAGTTTCTTTGGTTACGTTTTTACAGTTGAATCAATACACTTCGATTTTTTTTTAAAATGTTTCTGTGTTAGGACAGAATAGTAACAAAACTGCTTTATTCCTGTTTCTCTGCCACTGTGTACTGTTCAAGTTTAATACTTATGAGAAGAGTTGAAAGGTTACATAGGTTTGATAAATGTCACTTCCAGCTTTTAGATTTATATTGTTTTAGATTTTCTGTAAGCTCCATGTTTGCTGTGATCAAGAAATAATCAGGCCCTTTACTTAATTAAAGAACCTGAGCTGCATGTTTTAAAAAATAACATATATATATTTTTAAATGTTACGTATTTAAATAAAGTTGAGTTTAAAAAAAGACCCTTGTATTATTCTAATAAAGGCCCTGCATTAAAAATCCTACCAAACCTCCAGGTCCCCAGACACCTCATTATTATTATTATCTTATATTATTTCAATAATCTGGGATAATTAAAGTATTTCTTATCTTATCATAAGCACAAGTAGCAGGTATCTAAATATATGAGTGCATTCTGCATATAAATGGTTCCTATGAATGGTATGTTATTCTATACTGATGATGATGTGACTTTTCTATAGAAGAGAAAAGCAAAGTCCTGTTTTACAAATTCAAATATTTGCTTATTTGTGAAATATTGGATAACTATACCTATTTGGTCATCGAGCAGTTATTCAGGTGTGACCATCTGAAAAGTGTAGAGGTGAAATATATCTAAATTGGGACTGTGAGGAGTTCATAGTTATTACAGGCCCTAACTGAACACTGATTTCTTAAGGGAAGGGGTGGCCATCCAAATCATGTAATTTTTTTGTTAACCTTTTGTGTTGTTTATTTGACAAACAACTGGTAACCAAAGCTGTCATATAAATGACAGAGTAAGAAAAACAGTAGTTGAGTAAATGTACTTAGTTTCCACCTCCGGTTTTCTTTTTGCATGCTGAAACATTTGAAATGAGATACTTTAAGACTACTTTAAGCATCATGATGTATGTACTCTTACCACAGGCTCTTTCCTCCCCCTCTCTGCCCATCCTTGGTCGAGATGGAAGGCAGAGTAGACAGCTGTGTCACAGGTCGGTTTGGACAGAGTGGCAAACGCCTGCCCCCGCAGCAGTCTGTGGCAGTGTGGGCGCAGCAGCGGCCCTGTGGAGGATCCCTGAGGAGGCGTCTGTCTGTAGAAGCAGTTGCTGCAGAGGGTGAAGTCTGCCTCTGAGTTGTCCTCAGCTGGAAGAGACAGGCCTGGGCCCAGCACTGCCAGCAGCCAGACAGCCGCAGCAGCTGCACTGACAGCAGCAGGACACAGCATGATGGTGGTGAGCTCTGCAAATCCCCCCCCCTCCTCTCTCACACACACACTCACACAGAGTGAGAGGGAGAGGCTTATAAATTACCCAGTGATTTCCGTATATAGATGAAAAAGATAATGTGGCCAAGGTTGGCTGCTGATGGCTTGTTGTTTTCCTCACTCGCTCCTTGTTTCCTCCTGCAGTTTGTCTGCAACCATGTCTGTCCTCTGCTGCACTCTGAGAGAGTGAGCCTGTGTTTGCAGGCACAATCTTGCTTACTCCTTCATTTCCCTTTCCCTGACAGCCTCGCCCCCTCTGTCAGTTCCACCCTCTATGACTCTCCCTCTGGCTGTACCTCCACTTCACCCCTCCCTCTCATACTCTCTATGGTTACACCTTTAACTCCCATTTCTGTTAGGTACACAAGCTAAGCCCACACCTATTCACAACTGTCAATTACTAGTAAGTCTGCATTCCCAAACAATGGTAGCTGTGCAAGGTTATTTGATTGAAAAACTCATCCATTAGGTAAAGTTCTTTCCTGAAAGTGCTGACTCTGTATCCAATCAAATATTTGCTGTGAATTGCTTCCAAATCAAGAAGAATTTCTCACCTCAAAGTCCACGTAAATGAAAGAAAGTGAGCTCTAAATGTAACAGGGTCTGTTCATAAAATCCTCATTAAAGCTTAATCCTGACAGTGACAGTTTCACGGGTCATTGTCTCACCCAGAGTGCAGCGATTCTTGAAATCGAAGACTAAACACACTCCCTTTCATGGCTTGCACATTTGCCCTCCTAAATATTATAGCCATGCCTGTTGAGGCATGATGTTGGCACTGACTGTTCTTTGCAAAATCATTATGCAGCAAAAACAGACATTTGCATGTAACATCAGAACAGTGCATATGTGAGTGTATACAGAAAAAAATATCTTGCACTCTTAGACATCAAGAGCTGGAGTCCTGCCAGGCTGCCTTCACATTGCTTAAAAGTTATGGCCAATATGAGCCGAATGTAACCCTGGGCTTCAGTCAACAGCGGTATCAGGATTCCTTTGCAGAGAGGTCAAGCAAGCAAAGAAAATCATACGCAGTAACCAACATGGACATGAAGTTTACACAAGATTTTAGCGTAGTAAATATTTAAGAAAGCAAAATGCAACACAATAGAATGAGGACTGCATACTTCAGCGTCTGTGTGTACCTGTGGAATGAGAGTTTCAGGGTGTGATGTTTTGGGTGGGGCATTAAGCCATAACATAAGATCTATTTAACACTTTCACACCTTTTTAAAAATTTAATGCTGCAATTAGAAATGCATTTTGTCAAACGCACAACAGTCATAAGCAGCTGTTTAGGTAAAACTGCCTCTGTGACATCTGTGAATAAAACACACACCAGTTAAGTTTAAATAAAAATTTTTAGTCTCCTGAAATTATTTTAATCTGACACACAATTTGATGGGTACAAAAAACAATACATATCCATTAATAAGAAACACTTTGATTTTTGACAATTTGATGAAATAAGTTTAATGTAAGTACAAATGACAGGCGTCAAAACTGTAACAAGTAAGCAAAACTTAAAAGTTGCAGACATTTGTGTCATAGTTGAACAGTTTTAAAGGACTGCAGCACTTCTACAATACAAAGTCTGAGATAGTTGTTAGACAATAAAAATTAAAAAAAATCTCTCTGTGAAGGACACACCTAGCTGTATTCAGTTTGTAGATTGACAGGCTGTTTAGACAAAAAAAAAAGATCAGCAGGCAGTTTGAAACTGCTGCACAAAGTAAAATCTTTCTTAAACGTTTGCAAACTGCACCTTTAATAACCTGACATAATTTTTATACAACACACTTCTGGTGAGCTTGTTTTAGACAGTGACACTGCAGTTAAGCTTATATCCACATGGGGGAGTTCGACCCTCCCTTTAAGAGTGTGGACTGGTTTGTTCAATGCAGAAATACATTCAGCCACGTTCTGTCTTTTAACCTCACACCCACACAGATTCACACCTCATTTGCTTAAAAATACGTCTAAACACACACTCAGGCTCACTCATTAGGGATGTCAATGACGAGTTCAGCCTCGTCTCCCTCCCCTCTGTCTTCATCTCCTCTGTCGCTGTCTCCATCGCTCTCACCCTCCTCTTCTGCTGCATCTCCACTAAGCATCTGTCTAGGAACCCAGCTGAAGTGGCCACTGGCTGTTGGAGGAGCCGCAGGGGCTGCTGGGTAATTAGCTGCCATTGGAGCAACAACCTGAAGAGATCAGAAGGAAGCAGAAATGTTAGGAATGACACAGTGAGGGACAGATGCATGGTAAAACAATGAGGAGTGTGGACTGATGGCTATGTCACAGATGCAGAGTAAATCAGGAAAAAGCATGTACATGCACTAAGAGATTTTTAGGTGTAGTGACAAACTTATGATGGATTTGGGGCTCAATTTACTGCAACAAAAGGGTCCTGAAATGTCCTTATTAGAACACAAATTTGAAAAACACTGGACATTAAAATCTTTCTGCAACACTAAGTAAAATTATCCAATATAGATGTTTTGGTCTAAAAAGAACATAAAAGTAGAAACCTTTTATTTTATTATACATATGCATATAAACTGTGACCAAAATACTGCAAACAGCCTACTGTGCCATCAATTATAAATGCTTTGTTCATATACAGGTTGTGAGAATAAAGTAGTGTATCTGCTTTAGTATTATTATTATTATCTCTGAACATCTCATTTTCTCTCTTCCTCTCTCACCTTCCCCGTGGTCTCTTTCTTGTTTTTAGGCGTCTTTGTTTTTCTCTCTTTCTTCATTCGTTCAGCTGGGGGAGCCAAATACTCTGGTGGGAAGGGCATCTGCCCAACACACACGCAGGCCCCAAATCATTGCCAAATGACCACACAAACATGCATGCACACAGTCAAAGGGCAGTTTATAAGACAAACACACACAAAAACAAAGAAAACATACACAGAAGAATGAACAATACAAAGACAGTGGAGCCATTATAAATCTCAAACAAAAAGCAAAGGAACAGGTAAAACAGACTTATGAATAAAATGATAAAACAATCAAATAATGCTAAATTAAAAACAGAGAATATGTTTGCTGATGAGAAGATGACAATGGCAGCAATGCTACTGTTGCTGGTTGCATTAAGATAGAAGGAGGTCAGAGAAAAACTCACAGTGTTGAGGTAGGCTCCAGAGCTGGGTGACTGCAGGGAATTTACACCAGGACGGGAAAGCAGGGAGAGATGAGGAGATGATGATGAAGGAAGGCACGCGCCAGGACTACTTTTTCGCCTGAAAAGTAGTTCATGAATTAAATTAAAAGAAATCTGAATGTGTTTAGTTAAACAGTAAGAAAGCCCAAATGTTTTACTCTATTGTTCAAACAGGCTCAATTTGGCTTGGAGGTCTAAAGTAGACCTGAATTAAATCAGCTTTAAAATCCATAGTTTTCTCTTCTGCCTTCATTTCACATTATGGTGTTTTTTCCCCCACCCAAAATTGTGAAAACACTGGTCTTGTGTTAGCTGGTTACAGTTAAGAAAAAAGAGAGAAAGAATATTTACCCATTGAAAAACAGTAAAAATATTCTGTTTATGATTTACTAGTGTTGGCTGGAGTCTTAGATTAAACACAGGGAACTTGTTTCTTTAACGTGTTCCTTAATGTTGTTTGACCCCTGAACATACACTGCCAAAAAAAAAAGTCACCAATATGTAAAAGCCTTCCAGTGGATAACAACTGTTTCAGCTGGCAACAGGTTATTTAACCGTAACAGATGCTGTGAGTAGCTTTCATAAACAATCCTGTGGTTGTGGAAAAGATGGACAATGTGAAGAGAACTCAAGTGAGGCTAACTGGAAAAAAGACTGGACTTTGGAGCAATGGAAAAAGGTCATGTGGTCTGATGAGTCCAGATTTACCCTGTTCCAGAGTGATGGGCGCATAGGGGTAAGAAGAGAGTCAGATGAAGTGATGCACCCATCATGTCTAGTGCTTACATGCAAGCCTGTGGGGGCAGTGTTATGATCTGTGGTTGCTTCAGTTGGTCAGGTCTAGGTTCAGCAACATTATGTGCCCAAAAAATTAGGTCAACTGACCACCTGAATATACTGAATGATCAGTAAACCCATCAGTCCTTTTCCTTCCCTGATGGCACGGGCATACTGCAAGAGGACAACGCTAGGATTCATATGTAAGAGTGGTTTAGGGAGCATGAGACATAATTATTTTGGCCAACACAGAGCCCAGACCTTAAGAGTGGACCTACTCATAAGTTACATTCTGGTTGGTCTAGCGTCTTTATTTATTTAAATACCCAACTTACTTCTTTGCCCCCTCTCGTTCCTTCTCCCTCTCCCTGGGTCCTTCCCCTTCACTGTTTTCTGAAGAAACAGTTGCTTCTGAATCTGGTAAAGAAAACAAGAAAACCTGATCCAGCAGGACTTCAGATGCAATAGCTTTTTATTCTAAAAGGTAAGATGATTCATATCTACCTGAGGAGTCTTCATCTACCCTCTCATACTGTAGCAATCTGTCCAGAAGAAAGCTAGAGAACAAATGAAGGACGTTATTTGCTGCACTAACATTAACATGCACACAAATCCATGAAGGCACAATCTCACCTCTTGTCTCTGGAAACTTTAAGAAGTTTCCTCTGCGCTCTCCTCAGCTCCTCCTGAAAGCACTCCTGCTCCTGGAAAAGGAAACCGAATAGGAAATCAGCGCCAAGGAGACACATCTGTTTTACATCAGTGAAAGGTGACATTTTAGACTGAAAACACTCACATAGACAAGAAACTTTAATTTTCGCTTGAGATTTTTGTATTTCCGCTTGTAGTCAACTTCGACGTCTGCTTGGCCGTTCATCTCTGAAATAAAAATAATGAAACCATGAAATCTGTCGTTTGCTAGCTGTTATTTGTACTAAAACTAATCATTTTCTAACGCTTGCTGTCTGTAAAAGGAGGTACTATGTTTACAGCTGTGTGCGATCAACTGAATAAGGCTCCGTATCCTCAGCTAGCTTTGATATCTGGAAATGTTAGCTCACACCGCTAACCCGCTAAAGCTACAGAGCGGCGGCTCTCACGGACAGCTCAAACTACACACGAAGACTTATTTCAAATATGCAAACGGGACTTGGATGAATTTAAAAGCTAATTTTTATCCACTGATACCTCTCGCTTGAGTCTGTGTGTGCGACACGCTAATGTTTACTTGTATGACGTCGTTTTCATGCGTCCCGATGCTTCTGCTACTTACAGTTTTGTTTGACATCCATAATTTTGGTGTTTCTCCGCCACCTACTGGGCTGGAGTTTAGGTACGAATTTGTAAAATCACAACAGCCGAGGAGATGTTCGGCTATTTGTTAGGATTGGATCATCTCCTCAAACAAATACACACAACTATTTACACCTTCTATAGTAACAATTTGAGAGTCAAAAAACTCAGGAGTGCTGCCGTTCTTCTTCTTTCATCTTCTCCCTTTAGAGGTCACCACAGCAGCTCATCTGCCTCACCCTCTTCTGTCACACCAACCCTCTGCATGTCCTCCTTCTACTACATCCATGAACGTTCTCTGTTTCCTCTTTTCCTCCTGTCTGGCAGCTCCATCTTCAGCATCCTCTGTCCAGTATATCCACCATCCTTCCTCTGCACATGTCCAAACCATGTCAGCCTTGTCTCTCTAGCTTTGTCTCCAAACCACTCAAAGTGAGCTGCCCCTCTGATGTACTTGTTTATAACCCTGTCCACCCTGGTCACTCCTAATGAAAATCTTAACATCTTCAACTCTGCCACCATCTCCAAACCATGCATCAGAGCAGGTTTCACTACCATCTTGTAAACCTTCCCTTTCACTCTTGCTGCTCTCCTTCTGTCACAAATCACCCCTGACACTCGTCTCCATCCACTCCACCCTGCCTGCACTCTCTTCTTCACCTCTCT
>VUQI01015490.1:7829-30007 GCA_015106735.1 Paratilapia polleni
TTTTTTCTCTTTTTTCCCCTCCCCCCCCCCCCCCCCCCCCCCCCCGTCCCTTCATCTATCCAGGGACAGTATGTATTAGTATGGAACCATGGCAGGTGTTTGCTCATTCAAGTGACACAGTTTTATAATGAGAAAAGTGCAAATTTCAGAATATACATTCAGCTGCCTGTGTCTGGATGTGACTGTTCTCTTTTCCTTGTCAACAACCCATCTGGGGACTTGAATTTGTCTGTGTGAATGTGTGTGTGTGTGAGGGACTGATAGGGAAAAGCAAACAGAATGCAATGCCTACTGAATTGCTTAATGTATATTCTCTATCTCAGGCATTCCTCAGCCTCCATTACCCGTTATAGCCTTCCAAGGAAAACCGGCTTTTTAAAATGTAAAATGTGCCGTACTCTATAGAGTAATTGGCTTGTGGAGATTTTTCCTGTGACAGAAATGATTTTCTTTCATCAGTCTCTACCTGCCATGTCGAGTTCAGTGGGACACCTTCGCCAGCCCTACTTCATTAAGTCCTTGTGAGAAGCGGGTCAGTGAGGAGACAGCTCTTGCCCATAAACTCTATTGTATTTTGCAGAGGAATACATTTTCCCCTGCAGCTCAAGAGCAGGGAGTCTATAAGGTGCTACATATTTTTACTGGGGTATCCACTACAGCTATCCTTCAAAATGACTTTGTAAAGCTTTTAAAAGAAAGTGGAAAAAGGTCTGCAGTGTCACATCCTTGTTTTGATAGTGTCAAAAGTTCCCCACAAACAATTCTTAATTTTAGGTTGTATTATAAAAATGCATTTCTTATTCCCAACTCTGCACTCCAGAACTTTCTCGTTAAAGAGAGAAAGAATAACCCTGACACTCTAAGTGTGAGCTAATTATTCCCATTTGCCTCCGGTATTCTTCTCTGCACCCTGCGAATGATAAGTGGCTCTACTAATAAAGACAGTAATAACTGGATCTGTTGCCTCATTTGACAATGTACTGTCTTTCTCACCCTCACCTGTTATACATCAGAACAAGCAGAGTTGACATTTGTCTGACACTAGTTTCTCGGATCTACAATGACAACTATACAGAACTCTGTTTTTAATTATAATACCTGTATGCACATCTAAGTGCACTGCAAACAAAAGCAGTACAGGTTTTTTTTTTTTTAATCAAAAGCTGAATGTTATGCTCAAACGCAGACGTGCAAAAAGAGGTGACAAAGAAATAAGACGCAGAATGCTCAAGGTCAAAGAAAAAGTTTGGCTGTTTCTTTCACAGGTGATAACTGCATCTGAAAGCTCTCATAAAATGCCTCCTTAATTCCTCTCCTTTATCCCACCAAGGCCTACATTCTATCTCCTTTTTCTTCTTTTTCTTCCTCTCATGTTTTATGGTCCTTGTCTTGGAGAGAGGGGACTTGTTAGGGATCTTTGGAGATTTACAGTCAAGTTTTTTTTTTCTATCAGAGAGAACACCGTACCAATCTTCAGCCCGATATGAAAGGATGTTTCATAGAGGTACTCTACCGGGGGGGAAAAAAAAAGACAGCTGTCTCAAAAGTTTAACTTTCCAGCTAAGATTAAGTTTTGAGAGAAAGTTCTGCTATCTGTTTAATGAAAAGTCTGTCAGGCATTTCTTATTTTGTTATTTACTTTGGAAAACTTTTAAAAGCCTATCCCCTAAATTGCTCAGGCACAGATACTCTGAATGCATCAAAGCTTTCATGGTTGCATACTAGGGAGGTGGAAGGCTTGACATTCCACATGCACACACGTATATGTGTGCTTACAAGCACAGATACACACGCTCACACAACCACAAACAGCCAGCAAATTGATTCAGACAGCTGAATATTTGACATCTGAGGACCCGAATAGTTTCATATTCAGCAGTTTGGGGGCCTAAAATGAGCAGTTGGCCCTTAGCTGTTCACCCATAACACTAATCTTAATGTTTAAACAGATTCAATCAATCTGCAAACGGCACAGCATAGGCAGAGCTGTAAACCACAGGTGCACTCAGCATCTTGGTAATTTTTAAAAAAAAATATTAACATACCATTGCTCATATGCACATCAAAAAGCTGGAGAAAATGTTAAAGTGAAAGACGTAAAAATAACCCCTGCAGCAATCAGATATTAAAAATTAGCCCATTTTTAGAAAGCACTTTTTAATTTCATATGGAAGAGGAACTATTTTACTGTTATGTCAGTGCGTGTGTGTGGGACTGTGCTCGGGTAACTCACTGAATTCAAACTGAGTTAAAAGTTACAAAGGCAGTGTGACCTTTTAATGGCCAGTTTGCCTTTTCAGCAGCATGAGGCAAGACCAATGTAACTCAAGAGCATGAAAACTGCTTTAAAATTTGCATTGATCTTGCAAAATCAAAGCATTAATAAAGCATTTAGCTGGAAAGATGTCAAACTAATTTCACTGCCTAGTTGCCATACTAGTCATATAACTATAACAAATACTTGGAAACACAAAAGCACATACAGAACAAAACTGATGTGAATTTACTGAATCTGTAGTAGTTACATGAAAAGAATGTTATTCCAGTTGTTTATGTAAAAGATGTTGGGTGATGGTTGACTAGGTTGAAAAAAATATCTTTACCTTTTACTATTGTAAACAGGACAACTAGATAACTGAGTGTTTAGAGTGAATACCACATGGGTGCAAATGTCTTTAAGGATCGAGTCCATGGTTTGGTTCTCACTGAGCCGCATGTCAATCTGGTCTCCTTCTCCACATTTCCTGTCTCTCTCACATCAATCCAGTAAAGGTGACAATGCCAAAAAATTTTAAATAAAAACCTTCACATAGTGTAAAAGAACAGTTTGCCTATACATGTGCATGCTTGTCTAGTCAAGAAACGATTTCAGGAAGTAAAGGGCTAAATAAAAATGATATCAAGTCCAGAATAAAGTGTACTATTTTTGACCCTGAAGAAATAGTACACCACCATGCAGCAAGGCATGTCACTGTTTTATCCCACAGACTCTCTAAAGACAAGATGACCTAAACCCAGATATCATTCCGCTAATTACATTACTGGAGAAATATGTGCAGCATCTTTTGTTACCATACAGCTCCCAGTACAAAGGCATGCTGCTTTAGTATCATTTTGAACTATAATGCATTCAGCTTTACCAAATGTGTGTGGCAGGTAAATGCTTTATGATGCATGTAAGGACAGGTAAACCATGATCCTGCCATAGTCTGTAAGGTAGGAGTGGACAGATAATTAAAGAGAAGGGAAAGGAATCAAGGAAGTGCTGTATGTTGAAAATGAAAACCCAGATGTGGGTGTTAAAAAAAAAAAAAGAAAGAAAAGAAATGGTATGAAAAAGGGTTAGTGAATTACAGCAACCATGTTGAGTAAGTGATTTAAATGTCATACCATAGCCAGTACTCACACATGATGAGTCCACTAAATAGGCTTGCAAATTTAGCCTGGAAAGTAATTATACATAGGCTCTTTCTAGTATGGGAATAACGAATATTTTGTAATTATGGGTCATTGCAGAATTTCTCCATCCAGGAAATAAAGCTATTATCAAGTCTTGAATTACATGAAACCAAAAGAGCAATTTGTAAGGAGATATTAGCCTCTTTTGAATCTTATAAAAGAGAGAATCCCTCTTGCCCAGTGCTCATCTCTCTCTCACTGTCAAAGCACAGCTTAAGTCCCTTAGTGGTAAGTGATGGAAAGGACAAAATTGGCTACATTTGGGACAATGACTTATTTGAAATTCAAACAACTCTTCACAGCCAGAACCTTTGAGAGGATGGGAGACAAGAGGAGTCTCTTTCATCCGACTAAATGTCTTAGAGGTGAGTCTCAGTGCTGACATTAAACAACAACAGCTGAGAAACCGGCACCACTCAAAAGACTGCGATGGAGTCAGTTGCTGCATTTGTCTTTCCAAAAGCAATATGTTTATGCTAATGCTCTGTGTCTGAGTTTAACAGAGGACGTGAGTGACGTTCTTTTGTGATATGACACGTGGAGGTGCAGTCCACAGTCAACAATCTGTTGAATAGATGTCCATAAATACAAAAGTCTGCAATAATCCATTCTGTCTGTATTACAGTGAAAGCACACTATTCCACACAGTAATATTTACAGTAGTTGACTTTTAAATAAAACTTGAACATAGAACTTTAACATTTTAATATTACTTGTGTTTAGATGGCGTAAACAAGATAGATGCTGAACCGCATAAGAAAATATCTTGTACATTAAGTTTTTTCAACCACTGTCACATAGCAAAATATGCAAAAAGTTGCAGAGTTGGGGTTGTATTTTTGAGCAACTGTGCTTTTGCCATTTGCAATTTGCCACATTCAGCAAGACAACTCCCAAAGCACACACACACACACACACACACACACACACACACACACGCATATACACACACACAGACCCAAACAAAACAGCAACACAGTTCTGGAGCCTTAGTAGTATCCCTCTGCTTTTCTGATAATAAGAGAGTCCTTGGCTGGTTTTTCATTTCCCTTGCACTGGAAATGCCATGAAATAGACCCCCAAGCCCGACCCCTGGTGTGATATGGAATAACCTGCAGAGAACATCAACTGTTGAATTTGATGTTCAATGCAGCTTTTTACTGCTGCTCTTTCTGAAAAAAGGTAGGTAAGTGAAAACGTGGATGGCTGAAAATTGAAATGCTTTGCCCTTGCATGCATTCACTTACTCTATGCAAAAATACATACAAACACAAACACACACACACACACACACAGAGTGCAAGAACACCCACATGGACACAGAAGCCCAGTGGGCAGCGGGGTAATAGAAAAAGACTGTGTAAATCCCATATGTGCTTAATCCAGACACTTACAAGAGAGTGTGATTCATACTCTATTACACTCAAATAATACAGCTGAGAGACGTGCAGGGCACAATTACTCCAGCAGGCATGAACCAACTAAATAAGGCCCATGAATCCTCTTTATGGGGACACTACTGAAGATGGTGTAAAAGGTCAGGAATAAACCCTTTGTACTTATTAGCCATTTAAACATTTGTAGTTTCCTGCCACACCTACAGTTTGTGTATGTATGTGTGTTACTGTGTTTTTGTTTGTGTGTGTGTCTGTAAATGTGTGAAAGATAACAAGGGCTTGCATTTGTTTAATGGAGAAATTTCTGTGTGGGACTATGCAGATCTCTAGTATATAAACTGTTATTTGTACAGAGCTTGGAGTCTTCTCTGCAGATGACATTTTTCTCAGGCTGTTTTCTCCCTGAAAGTGGGATGTGTTGATGAGATTGTTAATGTCCTATATTACAAAACATTATTTCTTCCGTATATACACTATAATGCACACTCATAGTTTTAGAAAAGACAATATAAAAGTTACAGTTAAAGTTAAAGCATTCCAAAATGTTTATAAATCTACACATTTTAACTATGAGTTTGAATACATGGATTTTAACACCTTTTCTAAAAAATGAGGGAAACCTTTCCCATCGGCAACTGGAACAAGACCCCACTTTAAGTGAAGTCTGTAGTTTTTGCTTTCCAGAGTCCACTATTTAGATAATTCTCATAAAGATGTTGCCTTCATTGCTGATGTTTTTTGCGCTATAAAATTTCACTTTAGTGCTAATATGTTTCTGTGTGCTTCAGCATTATATGATCTTCATTTGAGTCTGAGAACCACTGTAATACCTTGGGAAAAAATGCACCACTAAATAGCTAACTGGTTGCTCCAGCAAGGTATGCTCCACTGACAAAGGCTATACCACAAAATGTGAAAATGAGTCTCTGAATATCAGCAACCACTTTATTGCTCTCAGTTATACACAAGGCGACAATAGTGCACCATTCATAATATACTGTGCTGTATATGCTTATAGCAGTATGCGCTACGTACTAACACACTAGCTCTCATGCTCTAACGTGACCAGAACAACAATTTAAAACTTTTAAGCATGGTTTTAAATTTAGATTGAGAGGTTAGTGAAAATAAAAATAGATTTGATCCTTCACTTCCTTTTCATTGGCAGTAGTTAATCTGATCCAAGGTTTGCACTGATCATGCTTGTACTTGAAATGCCAAGTGGGATGGATGATAAATGCACTAGCCTGTCCTTATACCCCCAGTGATCCAATTATACTTTCCACCTATCCAGATATCCACAACGGACAATTATCACAGTGAAGTAAAACTAGCTGCTCACAAACAGACAAACTAAAGCCCTGAAACTGTTAATGGCAGGTGATGCTCAGCACTGGTTATACTGATCTAGCCAAACAAGTCCAAAACAGAGCTGGCCACATCTACTCTCACCACCAACTGCTTCTTAGTGGAAGGGTATGTGTGTCTGTCTATGTGTAAAGTTGAAAGATAAAGTAACAAAATAATAATAGCCACATACTATCTGTCTGCAGAGGAAAGCTTTTATAGACGTTGTGAAAAGCAGCTTGGACACGAGTGTATCTGTTTCTCTTTAGTGTGAAATAACTTGCTGGAAAAAACCAGCAATCACAGACAGGAAAAAACAAACTCGAGAAATGTGGGACAGATGCTGTGACACAACAGAGGCAGCCACTTCGAATGACAAACACACAGAAATGGGGAGGATTTCATTTTAGGCTCCTCTCCATCAAAAAAAGGATCAGATCCTGTTTTATGCATTTCTCTACAAACCTAACACAGGGAATGCTTTTAAAGACTGCATCTGTCATATGGATGTTGGTGTCTGTCCATGTCCAACTCACCCTTCTTGTCCCCAAAAAAGAGGGTCTGCTGTGCTGGGTTTGACCACTGGAGGGAGGTGTTGTCATTATACTCCACACGGCAGGTCAGGTTTGCTGTCCCACCCTCTGTCACAGTCACATTCTGAACCAGAGGATACTGACCGCTTATACCTGCAAAATGATACAAAAGAGAAACCTGTCAGAGGAGAAGTGGATGTATCAGGTGGAGGACAGAGAAAGATACAGGCGCAGACAGAGAGAGAGAGAAATGGCACATTTGTGTTTGCTTAACTTGTGAGGTTGCTTTGTTAATTAAATTCACTTGATGAATTTCAATTCAGCACGAGGATGATAATATAAAATGAAAGCTTTGAAGGTAAACTAAGGGATTTGACTTCTATCCAGTTGGTTCATAAAGATGCTTGGAAAAATAAATGAAACATTTTTATGCCACTGGAAGAGTAAATCAGCTCCTCATAAGGGAAGAAAATGGAAGAAAAAAGATGGCTTGAGCGTTTAAAAAAAAAAAAAGCTTAACAGCCTAATTACAAAGCAAGTGTTCAGGCAGGCTGGCCAGTCACTACTGTGTGCTAAATTGGACCCTAACATTGAACACACAGGAGGTATTTTGCCCGCGGTACCAACCCTGAAACCTTAGCTACACAGGGAAGACCAATTAAAAACTGTTCTCTGTGGACTCGTGTGCATGCATGGATGTTAATTTGTGTTAAGCCTGCATCCAAAGAGAGAAACACAAAGCTTAACTGACTGATATAATTCTGTGTGACCTCTAAGCTGAATAGAAGGAGTTTTCAGCACCAAGGACAGGTACCTTCTGCAGCCAGTTCATCAATAGCTGCCTGCCAGTTTTCAGAACTCAGGACAGCTCACACTGTTGCTTGTGTGGGTGTATGTGTGTTTGTGTATGCTTTAGTATGAAGGCTGAGGGAGCAAGTAAGCAAGTAAATAATAATCATAAATCTATCCCTGTCCCCATCCCCAGAGGACAGATTTTAAAGACTGTGTGAATGAAGGCTTAGGTAAGAAAGATTATTCATCCCCAGCTAACTCTCACGTCTTAAACCACCATTCCCCTCAGGCAAGGATCAGGAAACACTGAAGAAAAGAAAAACATAAGGGGGAAAATATTTCAAGTTTGTGACATTTTAAAAGCCACAGTGTCCACTGAACACTGCTAATGGATTTTTTCTTACAGAAGTTAATTATTGCACAGGTAGCATAAACAAACCCTCAGATAGTGTTTGTCTTCTGGGTTAGCAAATGAGGCAGGGAAACCCATGCTGAAGGATGCGTTGAGACAGGAGAAGGTGAGGTGAAGGAGGTAAAGACAGGCAGAGAGAGGTAAGTCATGGAGCACGGGTCATTTCCAGTGTTGATTAAGGCCTCCCGAGGTTAATCATGCGTGTGAGAGATAGAGCGGGAAGAGGAGGGAAACGAAGGAAAAATGGATGTGAGCTATGGGAGGCTAGGAATATGTTTTATTCATGAAAGTTTTGCATGAGGCATGATCTGCCAACGATTTAGCGTTCTGCTGCGCCTGCCCTCACTCTCTTTATTACTTCTTCTCTTTAAATCACTTACTTTTTCTCATTTTTCTCACTCACACAGTGGAACGACATGCAACCCAGTGTGATGCACTTTGTTTCTTTTGTGCTGGCCACAAAGAGAAGTTAATGGTTAACCGCCATACCCAATGGTAGCAATGATGTTTTGTGAGTGAGATTTTGCATATAATTTTACTTCATTACCATAGTAGATTTGTCTGGGGAGTTGCTTGCTTGTTGTGTTGCCAACGCTTCACTTATATCTTAAAATATAACAGACTAGTTTGTTTTCCAAATTATCTGCTTATGACAAACAAGGAAGAATTGAGTGATTTAATGAGTATGGCAAAATGCCACACATGTCTTGAGGGAAAATGAGTGAAGTGAGTGAGGGAAAATATGGTTTACTCATTCAGATTTTCACTAAAGACTATGAAACAAGCACATGTAAATGTATCATGGCATTAGAACTCTAATATCAGAAAATGGTCAAGTATATATATATATATATATATAAAGATATTTAGTCACTGTGCTATAATGTTAATACTTTTGGAACAGACATACACCCATAAGCAATTTTCTTAACTGATTTTAGGTTCCAAATTTTTAACTCTTACCTAAGGAATCTGATCAACATATATAGACATTGAGTTGTCTTTGAATTTTAATGTTTATCATAAAACATTTAACAACTTTTACATCAGTTTAGATGGCCATCTTTCACTCCCACTCAATCAAATCTCAAAACATAATGCCCCAGGTTACTGTTACAAATAAAATCCTACCTGACTCTTTATCGAATATATTTTACATATCTTTATTGCTCTTTAATCACACTTGTAAAATGCTACTTTGCAGTGGTGCCACTGCATTCAGCTTCGTCGTGTGCTTCAACAATGCTGACTGACCTCTTTTGATACCCTTGGAGTTCAAGATAACAAATTTTTAACAACAGTTACTTTAACTGAAATTACTGCTAAGAAGAGAGAATACTTCGAAACCGACTGAGTTCATACATGAGTTGGCAGAGATACGAAAACAAGGAAACGGATGGTTACACTGGCAAATTACTGGCTACTGCATTAGCATTATGCTGCAGCGAGATATAATACAGCTCATTACATTTTGTTTCACAGAAGACATATTTTTGTGCAAATCAGTATGAAGTTTATATCGATTTGCATGTTTGTATGGCATATTGCTACAAAACAGAACAAGAGTTGTAGTTTTCTTCACCACGGCAAAGTGTAGCGACATTTTGTGAGAAGCAAACGTCTGGCTGCCACAGATTGCAATGGATTTTTTTTTTTTTTTTTACAAGAACAAGTATGTGACATGAACCGTACCACACACCACAGCATTTATAGCATAAGCTAGTTTGCAATGCCTGTCCAGAATCAGACATAACTGAAGCTAATCGGTCAGTGACTGGTCATGGTCAGTAAGATGAAAAATGGGATATTACAGTCACCAATCAGTCAGTGAATCTCTGGTATTGATCAATATTTATTTTATTATTTTAGAAATTAAAGTATGCAGAAAAGAAAATCTACGAGGCCAGTGTAAAGATATTTTAACTTCCATTTGTGACATAAGTTTACTTATTTGCATAGACATATTAAAATATCAGTGTTTGAATTTCTCCTCTCCTCTCCTCCTTGTGCTTACACAGATCTACAACAGTCCGGGGATCCCTGTCTATGCCTTGCGTCAGTGTCTGGTGCTACACATCCATTGGGACTGAAAGGGCCAAAGGGGCCACAATGATGGTTATATTAGAACAGTGTAGTGTTCTTTGCGCCTAATTGGCCAGTGGAGTAGGTTCTTCCATTCTCCCCTCTGGCCAACCAGACCTGATTTAAATGTATCTCCTGAGGGAAGGAGGCAGCTGTTCTCTCCTGATTTCCATGTCTAAATTTAGGTCCTTTCCTCACTTCAACTCCACTCTTTCTCCTACTTTCAGTTTCTTGCTCTGCCTTTTCCAGTTCATATCCATTCTACTCAATTCCCTCCACCCTCTCTGTCACGTTTTCTCCTCTAGCTGATCCCTGAAGGGTGGCATTTCCACTTGCTTTGTCTCTCATTTTCATATTCTCTCTGTCTCCTGCTGCTCCCTAGTCTTTAAAGTTTATCTTGATCCTACCTCTTTTCTGTTGTGCAATTGTGCTCTATCTGTCGCAGAGAATGGGGTCATTTTAATTGCCCTCCACCTTGACTGACATGCTAAGGCTAAGCCAGGTCAACAATCCTCTCATCTACATGACATTATGAAGTAATGACATAATGAAATTAGCTTTGCTTTATTTAGCTTGAATTAGATCATTTACAATACAGTGCAAAAGTTCCAGGCACTTTAGATGTAGATCCTTATCCGTTACAAATTACCATAAAGGTAGGGTCTGATTGGTTCCTAATTCATTCTGCAATTTCAAAATAAACCTGAACGTACAACCGGAGTCACAAGTAACTACAGTAACTTCAGCAATGCCATGGCCCCACAGAACTCTCACTTTAGTTTTAGTGCCTCAACATAAAAGGCATTATAGAAAAATGCAAGCCTCAATTCAGCTGCCTCTTGCCCAAGCAAACTACTGGACAAATAACACTGATAAGAATATAAGAGTATCCTGGGTGCTTCCTGTCTGCTCCCCCACATGACCTTTCAAGCAAGAGCAGCCGAGTCTACTAACCTTTCTTATTTAGGCATTCAAGAAGCAGAGAAAAAGAGAGAGATGCAGCAGACAGATGGACAGCCTGGAGCTACTGACCTTTACACCAGGACTGGAGCTCAACTGAGCTGTAGAGCTGTGATGTATGGCTGAGAATACAGGATTACAGAATGGAAAGAGGCAGTCCACGGTTTTGATTAGCTGAGTCACCTTTTAAGCCAGTCAAGTACAACTGATAATTGCAGACTTGGGATCACACTCAAATTTAAAGGACAATTCCGGATTAGTAAAGCAGACCCATAATTTTTATGGGTTATGAAAATACTCACCAAAGTAAGACGTGAGAACTGGCAACAAGATGACCACACAAAAAGAAATAAGAAAGTGCAGTTAAACAGTTAGACAGTTCGTTATCTACCACATTTAATAATCTGTCTAAGTGCTGGAAAGTTTCTGATGTATGTTTGCAAAGGACAGATTGGATCCTAATTTTTCTGCTTGCCTTTGTTTTCTTAAATTTTGTTTCCTTTTGAAGCATTCCATTGGTAAGAAAATAGAAGTTCTAATATTGAGCATGAGCTCTTATGGGACTGCCTTTGCATTAACAGGCACAATGTTATTATTACTAGTAAGAACAATAGTCAAATGCACAAAAATAAAACCCAACTTGTAATACACTAGAACCACATTAAATAGTTAAGCTCAGTGCAATTAATCATTTGAACCTGAACTAGGTCTGTGTCACCTCAGAGAAGAATTTTACCTTATTACTATACTTCAAAATAGAAGAATATATGTATTATGAGCACTTGCTGATGTTTTTGTAATAACTGTGTTAAAAATGTGCATTTGGAACCATACCAAAGGTTAAGCTACCACAGCACAGCACATTTTCAGATACTCTGACACTATAAAGCATGGCCTTTAAGTGGCTTACTGTTAAAAAAGACATCCCACTACGAAGATAATGAATGAGAGGCAAAAGATTACATAGGACATGACAGCTTCGCCATGACCAGTTAGTGTCTATAAGGTTACACAGGTGGCTACACAGCTGGGTACACAAGGTTTTCAGAGTGATTCTCAGAGTGTCAGGCAGCGGGGTGGCCTAGTGATTGGAGAGATGGTACAAGGTCAACAGTTTTATCATCTCAAGAGCTGGTGTGAATTCATCAACCAGGCATGTATCCTGTCACAGCGTCCTTGAGAATAAAAACTCTCCAACCTCCTTACTCGCTTAAAGCATCAGAAATAATTTTGAAAATGGAACTGGAAAAAATAGGAATACACCGTCATTTCCAGGAAGGAAAGGCTCTGGCTGATTATATGAAGCACAAAATGTTGTTAGCAACTTCCTGGAACAGAAGTTAACATATCAGAGAAGAGCACCATCACTCACTGCCCTCACTCTGGGACTCTCCCTCCAACTGTGACAATTTTCACACTATCTCCGTCCTTTTTCTCAAGAACATGTTGTATACACGGCGTTGTCTCTTTTCTCTTTTGCTGTGACCTTTTTCACACCTTCTATCAACATCCATCCTAAATCACTGTTGCATCGCCAATGTGATTTATCAACATTTCATAACACTATTGCGCCTGGCATGAAAAGTACGCCTTTAGCATTCACTAAGAAATTAAATTGCATGTTCCTGTGGAAAAAAAGGGTAATTACCAGTGTGACAAAACTACATAGTATCTTCTAAGAACGAGAGTGTGAGGGGAGTCTACAGCACTATATGTAATTTATCTTCTGAATACCTTGAAAAAAGAAGGCAAAGTGAACTCTCAAGCAATAAAAACACAATCAAATGCATTTAGACTGGTTTTGTTTGAAATGGGAGCACAATTGTATTTAAAACACATTCACTGCTGCCAAAATGCTCTTAAGTGAAAATATTTTGCCTTCATTTTTCTGCATATGCATCTGCTTTGTGAAGATATCAAAGATGTCTAATTGTTACCATCGTGTTTACACCTCTTTAAATTATTTTCAGTTGTGTTTTAGGTTAACATTTCTTTTTATAACATATAGACCAAGCTGCAACTAACTATTACCTGACAATCAAGATTTATACATGTGACATTATGTATCATTATGTAATATTTTATATTTGTTCTAAAGACAACATGCTTGCTGAACTGGAAACAATGTGATGACATTTTTTTAAGTTTAGTAAACTTTACTAAATTTAAGTCTTATTTTGAAATATTTATAAAGCAGTGACAAATTAAAGAGAACAAAATGCAACATATAATTAGTAAGGTGTTGCTTTGTCATGTGCTGTAAGAACAGCTTCAGTGTACCTCTGCATTGATTTTCCAAGTCTTTGGAACTCTAATGAAGATATTCCATTAACGGGCATCCACACTGGAAGCGATTCACTCATAGCTGACAGTCGGTTGCTAGCAGGTATCGTTGGGTCTGGTTACCTAGGCAAAGTAACGTAGTTACCAGCCTGTCACATGTTAATCAGTGGTATCCTTTGCTCTCATCAACAATCAGTCGCTTCAATTGCTGGCCTAGAAGTTGAGAAAAGTTTAACTCAAGGACCCGCCCAGTTTGTGTTTCAGCTATTTCACCCATCCTCACTTGAATTCGCAGAATGTCACTGACTTTCTATGGTCCCTGGTCGCCATGTCACTGCCAGTCATTTCCTGTGTGGATGCACTTTATTTGGTGTTTTGATGATGGTAGTGGAGGGTGCAGTCAGACATCTCAGTCCAGCATTTGCCATAGGTGACCCTTGTGACCTATGGATGGGATTTTTCCCCATCCATAGGTCACATGCATTTTCATCCTGGAAGAGATCACTCCCATCAGGATGAAATGTTTCACTATAGGACGAGCATGAGCCCTCAGAACCTCACTAGCACTTTCTATTATAGTTTGGTAACAAAAAAGGTAATAAAATGGAAACATTGTTACCATAATATTACTATACTATTACTAACTGGTTTTGTCTCATAGGGATACATTTGTTTCCACATTATTAACCCCAGTTTCTGGCTGGTTATTACCCAGTTACATAAATCTTAATGTAATATTACTCAGCTATAACCACTGTTGATAATTACTTGGTTATTACTTTGGTAATTAAGTGGTAATAACTTGCAAATTTCCATTTTATTACCTTCCTGTTTCCACCTTACTAACCCACTATTACCACATTATTGCCAAGCTGTAATAGAAAGTGCTACCACAACCTCTTTGTATTGAGTTGCGGTGAACCTTCCCTCTAAAAGGGCAAGTGGCCCCAAACAATGCCATTAAAATGCCCTTCACGTCATAACAGAGCCACCTGATTCCCTCACTGTAGGGGTCAAGGTATGGGGTTTTTACTTTAATTTGTCACCTCTCTGTATATAAATTACAGTACTGTTATGCTATAAATTGGGTTATAGTGGTTCTCTCCATTTTCATTCTTGTAACTGAATAAACATTCAGTTTTCTGCTTTGTTACTTTTCTCTTGGCAAATGAAGTGTATGTTAATTTTTCCTGCATGTGAGCATGTACGCATGTGAGTGTTTCTAATCTGAACTTGCTCTTTTGACAGTGATAAGTTTCTTGCTGTGAGCAAATTAAATGCAACCCCTGCAGAGGGTGGAGCTACCTTTGTATTCAGCACGGGCATACAATCACCTCAGGACAGTCATTTTTGATCTGGAGATATGAAATTAATTATTCGGCACCAGAGAGGCTGGGTATGGCAGTGCTGTTGTCATTTACATACAGTAATTAGACTGGGCAGCTGTTGGTGCTGCCGTTGCAAACTTGACATCCAACTCAGCCCTTGGAGTCAGATCAACAAAATATCACCTACTTCTCCATGGTGCTATTAGGTGTTGTTTAAGTGCAGCATGACAGAGAGAGGACAGTTTGGTTGGAACCATCAAGAGTGCAGTTTTTTCTTTGTTTTTGTTTTTTTTTTTGTGGTGCTTTTTAACTTTTTAAAGTAGCACGTGGGGAGTGAATGGTGTTAACATATGTTGTTAATATAAGGACAAACATCCAGGAAGACTTTCTCCTGCGATGGTGCTTCTTGTGTTTACAAAGCACTAGTAAAAAACAAGTATGCCAGCGGGCATAGAAAAACTGCCACAGGTGAACTGTGCAATGCTGCTTTTCAGGAGCCAAACCTATATATCAGTATTTATAAAAACCCACAACCCAAATTCAAACTGGTGACCAGACATGCTTTCAGACACTTCTATCATTTGCCCAATATTTCTGCCCTTGATTCGGCCACATCAATTTAAAGGGCAGAGATATAAACCTCTGCCCATTCTCTGCATGTAGGCTGCCTGAGTTCAAGCTTGCTCAGTCCAGAATGGCCAGGGATCTCACTATCCTTTCTGAGCCAAGGTCAGACATCTCATGGTTTTATGACGGAGGTAAACCTGGCCTTCATAAATACTTCATACAGTGCTTTCTTCCAGCTAGCAAAAGCAAACAAGCGAGAAGAAGAAGCTGAGAGCAAAAGCAAATTAGGAAAGTATATAAGTACATATTTTGACAGATAAGTGAAAGCACGAAGGGAGAGAATGAAAAAAACAAAACAAACGAAGGATGAGCAGAAACAAAGGAACAATAATTAAATGTTTCCTTCTAGCTATCAAAGACCCATTTCTTGCATAGCTGAATTCTCTGAAATGTTAAGCAGACACTTTGGAAATAGACATTCAAAAATTATGCAGTCCTGATTTATGAATAAAATGTAAGCAGGTACTGTGAAGTACATCTCTCTGTGTACCCCCTTTGTGGTGTGTGTTTTGTATGTAATAAGTAATGGGTGAGAGTGTGCAGTGCAATATCCACTAAATGTTATCTTTAGTGTAGTCTTTTCAAAATAGCAAGATCGAAGCTTCATCTATTGAATTTTTCACTTTACGAGGGCATAAAAGGCAAAGCTTTGGCTACATTCCTTTTTGAATATAAGGCCAAGCAATATTAACAGGCATCCACACATTTAGTGGCTTAGTAGATTTTGTAAATTAAATGTCATAAAAGCATAAGGGCAGGGAAATCAAATTTATTGTGTTTTTTCACAAAATGATGTGGAGGAAAAGTGTACTTGACTTCATCTTCTTTTTATCACAGGAAGGAATTCATCTCTTGTGCTTTCATACAGGGTGAGAGGAGGATAATCGCAGGCTAGGGTGGCATTCATGAGGGAAATCAAACTAATCACTGCTGCCACTAAAAATTCCCAAATTCCCCAAATCAACATGACACAGTGTGATTTTGTAATGTGTAGTGATGTGTTGACAGATTCTGTTCATTTAAGAAGGATCTGGGGAAATGCTCTTCGCCCCAGGGGGACCTGCAAGATTCAGTGGGCAGAAAGTACTAATTTAAAAAAAAACAAAAAAACAGCTCTTATCATTTGGCTCATGTCAGACTTACTTTGCCACAAAGCACTTTTGCCACCGCTATTAGTCAGTCACAATGACAGGGTTGATACTAGCTGTAGTTACATTCACACATTTTTCATGTTGATTGAAATCATTCCAATTGATGATTACGAATCAACAGTTCAGATTATGTCTCCTGGCTGAATTGGAAATGCCTCCGAATCCCAACATGAAGAGCTGGACAGGGCGGGGTGAGGAAGGTCTGGGCAGCTCTGCTTTGATTGGTACCCCTGCAACCTGGACTGAATTAGAGGTAGAAAATGGACTGATGTCTTGGTGTGTAGATGGGAAATTACTTTAATTCTAATCACTGATGGATTTGTTCCAGCTGCAGGCTTGAAGGCCCAACAAGTGAACTTAACAGTACTATACAAAAAGATTTAACCTAACCTTAACTCTGCAAAAAGGTAAGTCCACTTCACTACATGACTCACCTGCTTACCTACCTGAAATACCTATGTGGCACACCTATTTCTGCTCAGTACTCTCTCATTTATTTGAAACAGTGTTATGTATCTGTCTACCCCAGTGGGTATGTTTTCTCTTCTGCATGTGTTAGATCAACTCCCTAAAGATGGAAATCTACTTTTAGACCAATAGTTGCCATAATAGCATTTTTGTAATTCCCATAGAACAAACTCTCCTGAGAGGACAAGATAAGCTTTGAAGCTGAAATTTCTGGCAGGTGGAGAAGCATGGATCCCCATGCACTGAGGTCAACACAGAGCAGAAGGTCTGTCTGTCTGAGTTGAGTCTTTCTGTTTGCATTTAGAACAACTGTAGTAAAGCCTCTTTTGTCGAAGTCAAACTCAGACATTAGAATACAGAGTAGTGACAGACCAATATCAAATCTTCCTTTTGTAGAGCACATAATACCACAGAGACTGCCCTCATTTCCTGTGGTGTTGCACAGGGCAGGTGTCTTGGTCCATTACTTTGCTCATTATGCATGCTACCACTTGGCAACCTTATCAGGCAACATATTATTCATTACCGCAGTTACACATTCATATGTTTCTGTAGAACCAAAACTGAGGGGGAAACTCCTATAAATATATATGCAATATGGCCAGCTGCGAAAACACCTTCATCCATGCCTTTCAGTCGCAAAATTGACAGCGTGCCTCTTTAGTAAATCCCGACAGTAGCTTTTAAATGCCAAAAGAGGGTTTTGAGCTGGCGCAGACTGTAAATCTGACCCTTGGACTCTTAGATCCTCCACTGCCAAATTGGAAGATATCCAGTAGTTCTCACAGATAAAAACTGGGGATGCAGTTTTTGTCATTAATGCCCCCAAACTTTGGAACAGTCTACCTCAAAAAATTAGGAAAGCAAAGTAGAGTGGTACTTTCAAGACATCTATAAAAACACACTTTTTTAACAAGTGTCCTTACTCCTTATTAATCCCACTACTGAGCAGATTCACATTTTCTCTCCATCTGTTTTACAGGGTTTTATGTATGTTCTTTGTGTTTTGCATTTTTTAAAATGTACTTGTTTGCTTGTTTGTTAATTTGTCCATTTTAATATGTTAGCAACTTTCTTATGTTTTTTTCCCCTGTTTTTATATTCTTTATGTCTGTGAAGTCCTTTGAATGCTATGATGAACAAGAATGTGGTTGAGTTTGCTGATACCAATTTATTGTATTTTTTAATTTAAATTTTAAAATGCAATACATGACTTTTGCACATGGCTTAAATAAAATCAAGTCAAGTCAGTTTTATTTGTATAGCCCGATATCACAGTCCCAGGTGCCATGGTGCTAATTTTCAAGTTGTTTTAGTCCAGCAAACATTTTTTCTATTTCTTTTTTCTTTTATTCCCCCTAGATTCATTTGCAACATGCATGTATTGCTATATAGCAGAGGTGGGCAGCATTTTTCCTCAGAAGACCAGGCTGACTTTGATACAGTAAGCAAAGCACATTGAACAACCAAATAGAAACATGACACACAAAGAGATGAAATATGCTGAAATCCATGAATTTGAGTATACATGATATATTACTTTAAAATAAACCACAGGTCATTGTTCCAGAAACCAAGCCCTTTCTGTTAGAAAATGTTGACTTTTCTGTGTCAGTTTACTGTACAGTCAACTTCAGTGCTCATATTCATATATTACAAAACATGCCTGCATCAGTGAATGGATAAAATAAAAACATTAACAGATACAAATTATGAACATCTACATTCATGAATATGAATTCAATAATTTTTTGTTATGCCTGTGTACCTAAGTGAGACTGTTTTAACATGTGCAGCTAACTCAAATGTTATTCCCATCGTACAGACCTGCATCATTGAAGGGAGAAAAGCTTGGATAGTATTTGTTATTTATGAACACATTTTTGTATATATGCAGTGTTTCCCATGCATATCATTGACTTAGACAGCCTTCCCTTTCTGCTGTCGCCAACTTGGTTGCAAAAAAACAGATGTGATGAGGAAGGGCAGGTCTGACTGTGAAACCACACACTCACTGGCTAATGACTTTTGATTGACAGCTCATTAGCCAATGAGCATGCTGTTTCATTCCACAGATAAGCTACTTTCAGCTGCTCCCTTGTCACAAGGGGTTGCCACAACAGGTGGTAAAACAAATGTTTGACTTGGCAGAGTTTTACACTGACGCACCCCCAAAGGGGATTTGTGTCTCCATCTGGAATTGAACCAGCAACCTTTCACTTGCCAAGCAAATATGTATACCACTACAAGACCAAGATTTAAAAACAGATTTAAAGATTACAGATTTTTTTTTATTCAGTATGACCCAAAATGAGTGACTGAGCCCATAAACTCAGCAGGAAAGTGTTTATAGAGGTCAAGTCAGAAAGCTGTTTTCCCATAGACTTCTACAGGACTGAAAGTCTTTTTGCAACCACAGCTATCACCATCTGGTGGCCTTCAGATAGAATGCAGGTTTTATACTGTCTATGTCTGAAACAATGACGAGATCAGTTTACTATTGGGCAAACCCCACATTCTTATTTTGAAAGTTCAGACACAGCTAACCAGCACTGGCCCTTCCTGTCTCCTATTTTGGCAGACTTGTCAAGTCTCCCACAGTTCAACAGACTCCAGCTCCACTGTCGTGGACTGCAGCTGGTGATGGTATCCCTTAATCTGCTCTGAAGACCCTCTGTGAGCTGAAGGGTTAGTTTTCCTTTTAGAATGTCAGATCTGGCCCCGGGGCCGTGCTTTTGCCATATGTGCTCCACAGGCATAAAAAAATCATTAAAAATATCCTTACGATAATCCTCATGAGAACTTGCCTGATTTCTTATTTATCTATTTTTTTTCTATTTTTTTATTTTTATTTAATTTTTCTTCATTGTCAAAGTAAACCTGTCACTATACGTCATGAGTAGGTTACAAACAGGAACTGGTTCTGACTTTGCATACTTTGAGTTGTACCAGTTTACCAAATGTTAAGAAATGCAGAGTGAAAAACAGGTCTCAAGTTGTGGCCTGCAGCAAAACTTTTCACAGTTTTATGGTAACTGTGGTTTCAAAAGCTTGGGGCAAGATTTTCCTTTGAATAGAGATAAGGCAAAAAATGTAAAGACAAAATTGACACTGCTAATTGAAATATTAGCATTTTGTGTTACACTATAAGTAAATACACTGATGAGCTAAAATTGTGTGCCATCAAAAGCAGCTCCAATCCGATAAGCAAAACCCTGCTATCTAGTAGCATCTTTTATGTCCTTGAGTGACCCATTCTTAGAACGAAAAGAGGCATTTTACAGAGTTTCTAACACTCAGTTTCACAGTGGCTCCTTTTCCATTGACTGAATGAATGCTTTTGGGCCAGTGTGCATCACTTGATGAATACAGATGCTGCAGTAATGCAGTTTGGCCACTATGCCAAAATTGGTGCTTTGGGAGGCTGGGAGGGGAAATTAGGAAAACTGAGTGAAACTGATTAAAAGATTTTATGATTGTATATTTACAGTATGTAGCTAATAGATGTAACATTTGAACACCAAACAGATGTTCATCAGCTAACACTGAATTATTCTTTCCCTACAAAATACAATTCATGTGCTTGTAAAAATGTTTTCTCAAATGTAATTTGGTAGAATTAACATCCATTGCAGCACTACTACGAGAGTGAGAGCAGACTCACTTACCATCTACAGTATATAAATCACAGACACTGAGATAGACCGCTGTTACAAAATAATCAAAATTAATTACTTTATCAGTGAATGGGCACTTGTTTTTCAGTGTTCTGGCCAGTCAGTGTATATGTGGTACAAGTGATGCATGTACAACACTCACTCTAAATAATTCAGCAAAGTTTGTAAGACACCAATTAAATGTTAGAACTTGTGTGCTTTGTGCACATACAAATGCCTAACAAGTGCCATACATTTTGTTTTTCCTGTTGCTTTATTTTTTTTCTTGCTCATTTGCATTGCTGACAGTGAAATACAACTGCGATTTAAACTACCACATGTTAAAAAAAAGGAAAAAAGTAGAGGAACCTCATAAAAAAAAAAAATCACCTTTGAATTAATCTTTCATGCTGTATGCAGTAATTGGCTATACTATATATACATTTACAAAAGAATAAAGGCACCCTTAACCATCCACTCAGTCCTTCAGTCGCACACATACCGATGAACCGATGCTTTGAGGTGAGCTAAGCCTTTATCCTCCCACTGATCAGCATGAATCTTATCTGGCTTGTTATGTTTTCCTACCAGTAGCCTCATTATAAGGGTAAGAGAGGCAGGCTGGAGACATGTGCTTGACTCTGATCTACACATCTTCTGTTCCCCCTATTAAGAGTGCAATGGATTTCCTATACTGTCGCAGTAAGATAGAAAAGGATGATAGTCAGGTTAGGGTAGCCTTTAAAGAGAGGAGGGAATCAAAAGTGAGTGAGACAGAGATGATACAGTTAAACACATGCAGCTGGATGTTGATCAGGAAAGAGGTGGTCTAAATTCATTATGCATTCAGATGCAGCAGGAAAATGAGAAAAGACTGTAGTGAAGTGTTGAGGGGGAATGTGATGTTGATCCTGTGACTACTATCGCTACTGCTGAGGATGGAGGGAAAGGAGGATGTGAGGAGACGACCGGGTTTTAACACGAGGATTATACATTCCACAACAGGCAAACTTTGAAAAGAACAAATGTTGTTTTGAAATTATATTATGACTGGGATACATTTTTGTAAATAGTAATGTAGAACTTTTTAACATTGTAGCTTTTTAAAATATGGGACAAGATGCATAACAAGGAAAATGGGTGCTCACAAACAAAAGTTCAAAATGTAGATTTCTACACTACAGGAGGCTTCTTGATTAACATAAAGATGTTAATACTTGAACTGTTTTCACTCGATTTGCTATTTGATTTACCAATATAAAGTCTCTAAAATAATGAGCAACTTGCCATAGTTCTTCTGTCTCAGTGGCCTCTGTCTGTTCATTTAATTCCAGAGTGACTCCATGAAGCTGTGATCAGGGCTCTGTGGGGGCCATGCCATCTGCTGCAGGAGTCCTGTTCTTCTTGCTGCTGAAGATTGTTCTTTCTGGTTCTGGCTGCCCAACTACTGTTATAGTCATGCTGCAGCATGAATTTGGAACTGAACTCCACTGTGATCTACTGTAATCATAATCACCTGAATTATATAAAAGCTTTGCACTTTGCCATGCATTTTCAAATTCTGCCACTTTAAAAATTTGGCTCAGATTGTGATTGTTGAAGGAACACTTTGGAACATATTTAGTGTATAGTCACTGTATTGAATCAATATTTTTTTTTTTTTTTTTTTTAAAGAGGCTCTTT
>VUQI01015490.1:39850-58886 GCA_015106735.1 Paratilapia polleni
CTGCAGCCAGGGACGATACAAAAGTGATCCCCTTCTTAGACTGCTTTTTAGTTTTAGTTTCCTTGTTTTCCACTGAGTTACTGATTCTGTCACTAGTTAGCTAAGATAAACTAATATAGGACTATTAGCGGCAACCAACCAGCCAACCCAGTGATGTCATATTCTGTACTTGGGCAAGATGGCGCCACACAGGCTCTAAAAACTGTAACTTAAAACACTTATTTTTTAAATCCAGCTTCACGGACAGTGTTAAATCTGTGACAGTTTTTTAGAGTAGGTGTCCATGGTGTAAATTAGCCTCGATACATGTGGTGTTTCATGTCCTCTTTAAGTATTTCTGTTGCCTGTGAATGAAATTTCTCGCAGCAAGTAGGAAAAAAATGAAGGACTGAGTAGTTTCTTCTACTGAGAATCTGCATCTCTTATTGAAACTTGTCAGGGAAAGCCAAAGGATTAAGATGGTCTCTGAAAACTAAAGACCCTCTCACTATCCACATACCATGCTCCATGGGAACCTCTAAGAATGGCAGGACTATTTTTAATGAGAACTAATTCATCTTGTAAATGGTGCTTTTATACATGTTGATCTGTGATCTTGAACACAACCAGCTGGTACAGTATACCTGCAGTAGCAGTCATCTTTCTTAGTTAACACAGGAGTATGTCTCATGTTATATAGACAAGCCCAGCAGCAGATGGTGTAAATGATAACGGCAAAGAGGAAAAGACTCAGAGCAAAGGACGGGAAATACAAAACAAGTGCAGATTTGACCAGGGCCACATTTGACTGCAAAAAACAAATACAGCCACGTGTTTGCAAATACACTCCCACACACAGACAGCCCATTAGGTTTGCCATTTAAAGCCTTAAAGAACCCCCGGACTCAAAAAGCACATTTTAATATCTACAAAATGCCGAAGGGGTAACAAAATCATGAATCTCCCCAACAAGAAAAGTCAAACACATATTGCTAGAGGATGATGGACACACCTAAATGCATACACGTATTCGCATACACACACACAATGCAGTCTGTCAAACAGGTGCTGTCATTAGATGATGGAGAGTACAGGTATAGCCTATAACTCAGCAGGTGCTTTCTGTTTCTTCTGCTTCTTCAAATGAATTGTTTAGAAGTTGAGGTTATATTGTGATCGATGCCTTGGGGGTAACGAATGACTTCCTCCAGACAAAGCTTTGAAGTGGATTTGTATGCCTGGTCACTAACCTGTAATCTCCAGCCATTTATCAGAGGGTGAAGGGACAGGAAATTTCCATGGAAAAATTCCAGATAATTCAAGCTTCCATTTTTTACCCCACGCAGAGGTGAAATCCCTAGAGGATAAGGAGTTATGTGGGAGTAATGCTTTATACAGCGTCAGGTGCTCTCATTATTTTAAACAAATGGACTGTCCCACATTTCTGAGGGATCTTCTATTTTGTCGTTTTATCCGTACTGTTAGTGATTGTGTTGTGGAGTGAAGCTTTTATCCTCAGTGGAGAGGAACACATAGCGTTTGGAAAATGTCTCCTCCCCTTGATAGTGAGACTTTGATCAAAAATGTGTCATAGCATTTTGCTCAAGCTGAATTATTCAAAGGTCAGTGAACAAAAGCATGTTTGTGCTGTGTTGCCTTACAAAGGGTAGAATGATGGTAAATTGGCAAAGTGCTCACTGTGTCTCTGTAGGGAGCTGACCGGTGAGCCTCACCCTCAAGGGACCATTTGGCATCAAACAGCACAAGCTCCCTGTGATTGTTAATGCTTCAGTCATAGCCAGGCTGTTACCTCATATTTTCAAACCATCACCTTTATATCCCATTCCATTTAGGGCATTGTGTTACTGTTGCTTTCCGGCAGGCTGAGAAGAGAATAGATTCTTAACAAGAGAGACTGAAAGCTTTGGTCCTGTGGGGCTATGCACACCTAATGAATGTTGCATGTACAGTGTGTGTGCATGTGTGTGTGACTGTTTATATTTTGTGAGTTCAAACAAAATACTTTGCACACCATTGCCTGTTTAAAAGCAGATGTCTATGTGCGTGTATGGGTGGAGTACAGCAGTGCAAATGGTCTTTTCTAATGATGGCAATAATCATTGTGCAGAAGCCTACTGGAGAGTGGAGTCAGGATAAAGAAAAGAAAAAAGGACTCTAAGATATATTTCAAGTCTGTGACTTTAGCTTTCTCGCTTTTGCACTCCAGTTGCCTCCTTTTTTTCTCTACATCCACAGGTCTAGATCTTAATGGTTTTAAGTGTCTTTTCCCCCTCCAAAAATAGTCAAAAATACACCATGTATTCTCCTCTCCCTGGACAGGCCATTGGAGAAGAGGAGAGCAAGGAGTAGAGTGGAGTAGGAAAGGACATAAGGAGGAAAACAGAGGTAGAAATGGGTAACCTTGACTGTGTGTGTATTGTACACGTGTACAGCTTTCATTACACGTCAATGGCTTCCATTATCCATCCGGTGTTTCTAAAGAAAAACTCAAGTGAGTGAATGTGGGTGATGTGGATTCACATTAATCAAAGACAGAGCAAGCATGCACGAGATGTATCAACACACATAAGAGAGAGAGAAATTCTGTAGAGTTTTTTATGAAGTTACTGTAGTAAACGGAGCAGTGCTGCAACACACAGGTTCCTCACAGCAGTTAAACACCAAGCTGTACAATCTACATAATACCTGACAAGCCTTATTTCTGCAATAGTATGTAATATCTTCAGAATAGATATATTTTTAGGATGTCAAAATAGCACAAATTTCCATGTGAGCATGTAAGCTGCTTCTTTGATATAACTAAAGTCATGACTAAAGTGTTTAGTTTTTGCCAATTCTCTTGCTTTTACCAGTTCCATATACCTGTTAATCACCCAACCTGTCAGAAATACTTAAATTTATCATTTTACTTGTTTAATTTATTTGGAAAAGGGCATTTTACTCTGTCCCTAATATCGTCTGACTCAGTCAGGCATTAGATACATTACTTTTTATTCATTTATTAGAAGCTGTATGGAAATTATTTTTTTTACATGATTAAAAGTCCCAAACTCAATAAGAAAAAAAATCAAGGTACTGACACACCTTGCTTTACCCATTACCTTCCAACCAAAGCTGGGAGCTATGAATAATTCCATTTCATGGCTCAGCTTATATTTACAGAAGAACAAAAGAAAAAACTGTGTTCAATTACCAAAGACAAATTTGAACTCATCTGGGTCATTTTGAACAAATTGAACTGGAACTAATTCCTTCCGAGTGTGGCAATTGAACTAAATAAATAAATAAAATGGTGACTTGTTTGCTTTTTTCCCTATCAAATTAAAGTTGACCTCAACATGCTCTTATTATGCTGCACAGGCAGGAGCCCACGGGAGCTGTGTAACGGGGGGGACGGACGGATGGACACAGCCATGCTACAGTGTATGTAACTCTGGAGAAGAGGCAAGGGAATCCATCTGATAATTTAACAAGTTAAAAATAATAAAGTGCACCTAACCCCGCTTTCATTTGTACCATTTCTCTCACTGTCCTCTCGCTCTGTCTTTCTCACCCATTTTAAAGGTGTAAATTGGACACAGACAATTGAACATTACTATCCTGGGAGGTAGCTGGCACCATCTGTTAAATGTCCGCCCCCAACATCACAGTGTACCACACAATGCGCCCAAACATCCCAGTGCACCATGCTGCACATTTGTGTGGGCATGCACGTGTTGCTCTAAGTAACTGGGTGCAGGTACTGCATATTGTTTCAAAAATAATGTGTTCTGGCCATGATTTCTAGTAGCATGTATTAGAACAACACTACAGGAAGTGACTTCATTATCCAAAATTTATAAAACCTCCCACAGACAAACAGACATTAGCATAAAATTTTCTGAATTCCAGTCTCATACATTACATGCATATTGCTACGGACTTAAGTTACAAAAAATTTTAATTGGTGTAGGTTTAACTATTAAGTAAACATTTTATTGCTTCCCACCACACTACCAGTACCAGATTTTACAAGTTTACTTACTTCTAACCTACAGGATTAGTGAAGATAATATGATAAGAGTTTACACCATAAAAAATGTTGATACAAACAAGCTCTCTTTGTAGCTCTACCTTCAGCTAGAACTCGTTGTCAGTAGTTACCCACTAATTGTGGTCCACTTCTTGCCAAATGGCCGGCATTGTTCATGCCTGATGGAAAGTTTATATAAATACTAAGCATTCACTGCATTCCACAAGATTCCCAACAAAAACACAATTATTGGCTGGGGCCTGGATTGTGTGGTTTTCCACACAAATAATGAGGAAGAATGCCTATGTGAATTTCTGAAAAGCCTTAATGGTCCTCTCTCTCTCTTTTGCTCTCTTTTCCTCTAACACACATGGCTGATTAGCAGTTGGCATTTTGTCTTGGCCATGTGCTAAATGACAGCGGCAACATTACCATCTCAAAGATGCTCTCCTTGCCCAGTTAATGGTCAGGACACAATGGCTGCTCAAACACTTGATGGATCACTGAAGGATTATGCGATTTGGCTTTGAGCCTGTATGGTCACGTCATGCAAGTGTGCATGCGAATGCATGTGCATATGTGTCTGAGTGTGTATGTGAAACAGAAGGAGAGAGGGATTCGGTATCCGGTAGGTGTGGACTCCTACAGAGCTCTCAATGGGAGCAATAATGTCAAGGAGCTGCAATGTCATATCCATCAGAGCTGACTTTCTGTCAAGTCCAGACAAAGGTGTTGACACCTCAACACCACACAGTGAGTGAGTAGACCATTCAAATGTCAGTTACCTGACACATAGCCATGCTCTCATAGATGGGTGGCAACCTGTGATTGTCAGTTGGTAACTCTAGAAAAAGGCCACTGCATATATAAAATCTAAAATAAATCCACAGAGATTTACTGAATGAATATGTTTTCATCCTCTGAGACAAGCACTCAGTTGGTACAATCCCACCTGTCAACTGTAGCAAATCAGCCCTCATGAAAATGACAAGGTTATTGCTAAAGCACAATGGAGTCGCTTTTGGATTGTTCAGTTAGGTGTGAGTTTGTCAAACTTCACTACTGTTTTCAGTATCTAATAAAAGTTATACTTAAGTTTATTGTTTAGAGAACTGAATTACAAAGTTTCGCACCTTATGTGCAAATTTTCACACTACTCCCACTAACTCTTTTTACCATATCAAAAAAGAACTGTATCTATCTATTCCAATATATGCATCAAGGCACTGTCCAAATTCTGCACTTATTCTCTTGCATTTCTTTTAAGTGGTTAAAATGGACCAAAATTCAATCTTGTGCTGACTTGTGTTGCAGCCAGGCTTTGACGCACACTTCAGGTAGATCTGTATGTAATGACAGTCCAATACCTTGCTGGTTAGTCTTTTGAAAACAGAAGCAAGTGAATGTTTACATACAGTACACATTCATGATCTAATTAAGACCATGTTGATGATTAAAAAAGAGACACTGTAAAAAATAATGTCTTGTCTTGACGAATGCTTTTTGAATTAACACAGGCTATTGGTTGATTGATTATCTCTCTCTATCTGTCTTTCTGATTGATCAGAGTGACAGAGATAGAGAGAGGAAGGGGAGAAGAAGGATTTTTCCAAAAGTAGGAGTTTGGTTTGTGGGATAATCTCTATAATCTTTCAATTACCTAAAGACAAATAAACTGTGATGGTCTGGCCAAGCAGGCAAGGATACCACAGTCCACAGACAAGATGACCTCAGAAACTTGCTTCTCTAGAAAAACACATTATACAGTAGGTCTTTACACAGCTTTTTATCTACTGAAAACCTAAATAAAAATATGTTCGTTTTTTCCTGACAGGTTAAATTTAGAATAAGTGGTGTTTAAAAAGTTGAGCTGGTTGGCTTAACCTTTACAAAATAATAAAAAAAAAAATTTGTTTGCATTTGCCATACTATACCTCAAAACCTGACAACAGGTCACATGATTTGTTATGTTTTGACAAGAATTGAAACGTTTATCCTGATAACTTAGGGTCACGTTAAAAAGAACACTATCATTAAAGTCATTAACAGGTATCTCATTGTCTCTTATTATTCAACAGTATTTTGCAGCATTTTGGGATTTTACCATTAATTTTGCCCAATACTTATTTTTTCATTTTCCATCTACTTTGTTCTTTCTTTAGCTTTTCTTTTTTAGTCCCCATCATTTTAGGCCAATAACAATGGTAATTCCTTAGAGGCTTTTCTTCAAACTTTGGGATCTTTTGGGTCTTTCGCTGCTGCATCATTATCAGATAATGCTAAAGGCATAGAGGAGGTTCTCCTTTCTAGTATTATTAACTGAAAACCACATAAAGTTCTACTGGATTGCTGGAATATAGAGGAAAGAAAATTCAACATCTGCATCAATATTTGAATATTTTAAATACGAAGCATGTTTTAAAGTGTTTTTCAAAATCTATTAATTCAAGAAACACTTTGAGTGAAGAAAAGCTCACTGAGTTTGAATCTGATGGCCTCATATGTGCAAAGCAAATCTGTAAGTACACAAATTTGTGCCATGGGCAACACCTTGCACAGATATGATGATTTGACACCTTATGATATCCATGGTGTCATATAATATGAAGGGTAATTGTGTGAAAAGAGGAGGAGAGCTCTACATGTGTAGATAACTCTGGAAGCCTGTTTCAGTTACTGGTGATGCAGCAATGACAGAAATGGAAGTGCAAATACACATAAAGAAATAAATACTTTTAACTACTAAGCTGACATGATTTTGTTTTGGTTTCAAGTACACAACTGCTGTAAATCTCCTTGTCTCTAGCACGTAACTTCAAGCTTTAAGTAGCTTTTTTTTTTTTTAATTTAAGGTCCTTTAATATCTGCCATGTTTACTGCTGCAGCTGAACTCAGGAGTGCTGTATGAACTGAGAAAGGTGAACTCATGTGAACCTAAACTAATGATTTGAAGTCAATCAGAATAGAGGAAAATGGGCAGGAAATCACGTATTTAATGTGGTTAAATGTCTGATTGTTGCTGACATTTTCCTGCACATCTCTAAAATGTCTTGTAAATAGCAAAATTACTTTAAAATACCAAGGAAACGAAGGGCAGCGAGACACTGTGGTCAATCTCTCACTGAATGGGCTGTAAGGTAGAAACATGAAAAAGTTCTTGACAGTTATTTTTCTCATTGTGCAAAACATGAAGACAAGGGGGAAAATTGAGAATTTTCAAACTGAAGGATGAAGCAGAATTCTAATATGTAGACATTATGCAATGTAGAGATGGGTTCTTTTTAAGAGAAAGATAATGCAATGAATGTGCTTTTGACACACAGTGATTCACATATGTTATATACAGTACAGCAAAAGTCTCGAGGCACCCCTCATTTCTTTATATTTTGCCTCCAAGGAGCCAGACGTTCTTGTAATTTTTAAAGTGGTCTTGAGCAATAGTTCTCCAGGCTTCCTGGAGGTATTTCGTAGTTTTTCTTTGGACATTGGCTGCTTTTTCACCCATTTTCAGTCCAGTCCTTGTACCTGACCATTTTCAGAGGAATGTTATATGGTTGTCAAGCCACTTAACACTGACCTATGAATCATTCAAGGATAAAAAAACTGTCTTGTATCTACACATAACAGATAACTTAGCAAAGAACTGATTTTAAATTGTATCTTTAGGCACTTTGTTACTAGCCGCCTGTCACAAAAATGCATAATTTGTTCCCATTTCTTAGTCGAAAAAATGCCAAAAGATAACACAGTTCAACAGGCAAAAAATAGTTAGGTATTAGCCAAAAAACTTGACACCACTGGATGGTGTGCAGCGTGTCCTTAAACAAATTTGAGGAAACTGGACAAGTGGGGGACAAAAGAAGAAGTAGCAGGCCTAAAAACTTTCTACAGCCGATGAACAGTATCTGAAAGTCATGTCCCTAAGAAATAAGAAACAAATCCAGCAAAGACCTGACACAGGACCTGAGAGATGCATCTGGTCCTTCAGTTGATCCATCTACTGTTCACTGAAGCCTCCTCAGAAAGTGGAAGGGTGGCTGTCAAGAAGCCATTCTTAATGAAGGGATACAGGGAGAAAGGGCTGAGGTATGCCAGATTACACAAGAACTGGACTATAAAACAGTGGCAACAGGTCTTATAGAGTGATGAATCCAAATGTGAAATTTCAAATTATTGTCAATATGCATGAAGGAGGTCAGGAGAGACGTATAACAGTGAGTGTCTACATCCATCTGTAAAACACAGTGGAGGCTCTGGCATGGTTTGGGGCTGCATTTCAATGAATAATGTTAGGGATCTTGTTAAAACTGATGGAATTAAATATATGGAAATATATGTATTAAATATATGGAAACAGGCAAAATTAGTATGACAGCAATTTTTAAAGCTGATGTCAAAATAGGATTCAATTTAATCTGAGGGATATATAAGGGATATTTAGTATTTGTTTAGGATATTTCCCATAGTGAAACTATAAAATTAAGACCATTGATGCTAGAGTAACATTAAACCTCTAATTCTCAGTTGGCTCGGGTCTGGCTTTACACACAGACAAATGAAAATATAATGCAAGCAATATAAGAAGTATATCAGTACAGTAAACAATCTGTTCTTGAATTCAGTTAATAAATGTCAGCAGCTGAAATCAGATTTAAAAAAGATTTTAAAAAGTCAACTTGAGAAAAGTCTCATACACAGTGAATACTTTTTTGGTTGTCCTTACTTACCAAGTCTTTTTTTCTTCGTTTAGACCATGCAGTACATGTACTTAGCTGTTTTTGTTTCCTTAACTCAACTGTAAAAATCAGTAAAGACTAAACTTTAGCAACACCAGCAATTTTATTTATGTGTAGAGAAAATTATGTACATTGCACACGGTCCTTATTGTCGAAGATATAAATTGCTAAAGAAATAAAATCTATTAAACCTTCTAAGAGAATATAGCAAAAACATTTTAACCCAATTTAACCAAAACTGAAAAAAGAAAACAAACAAGAGGCCATGAGGCTACAATCATTTCAAGACATTAAAGGGATTTAATATCTGAAACCTCTCTGCTACTTTTTCTACTGAACAAGCAACAAGCGACCTCTGGAGAAAAGAACACTGACTGTCTGGTCAGACTGACTGGACATTTATGGTGCTGTTGCCCTCAAAGAAAGACAACTGGAGGCCATGATTAAATATCTTTCCTGTTTAAATGGATGTAGTAACCTCCTACATCAGCACGCTTCCACTTAGACCCATCAGCACACTTCCACTTAGACCTGCCTGTTAGTCTCAGCTGGCTGCTCCTTCCTCCCCTAGGAAAAACTCCATAAAACACAAGACATTTATTTAGGGGAATACACACACATGCATGTGCATCCATGCATGCCAAATGCACACACATATACCCACACTCACATGAATGAAGACAGACACAGAGAAACAGAGATTCATGAATTCATTTCTGTCTTAGTAAGAGCAGTGTCATTGAAAACTGGCATTTGGTTTGTAATAACAAGTTTTGATAGAATAATGTAAAATTATACGTGTATGCTATGGTGTGGCAAATAAAAGCAAGACATAAGTTATAACATCAGAGAAGCACAAGGCTTGTCACAGTCCAATCACACACATAAATACTGATATTAGATGATTCTTCAAAATCACGGAAAACTGTTTAAGACATCTTAGTCCAGCAAATAGAATGAAGCAAACAGCTTTTAGTATTTAATTTGTGTTTTCTGATTCCATAGTGCTGTAGGATAATACAGTGTTATTGTATCTGTTGCACAAAATGTTCAGTGCTAGCTTGTCTTGAGCATGCATTGTAAATGCTAAGGAAAATCCTGCCTTTGAGTTGTATTGATTCCAGGGCTCCAGTCCACTGTGTGTATGCGAACGCACCAGCATGTGTTTGTGTGGAAATGCGATTGTTTATATTGTTGTGTATGTGTGTGCCCTCTGCATCGATCCCCCACTTTGTTCCAATTATCAGTAAGGTTTTGGGGCCTAATAGTGCTATTCGCACAAGCATTAGAGCAACAGAGGCATCCACATCCGAGAATGGAGGCTTAAGGGAGTAGGAGGTAGTGAGAGGAGGAAGAGGAAGAAGATGCAAAGCTGAGGGAGAGGGAAGAGAATGCATGATGCAATACATAAATAAATAAATATTTCAGGTTATTTTTGTGCACCCCTTTTTCATGGTTAGAAGAAGAATCCCTAGGTGGCTTCTATAGTATACAACAGCATAATATGTTCTCATCTGCCAGTGAGTTATTCAATTGAACAATATACATTTCTAATATACACTTCTGTTGCCCACTATATAAAATTTGAAAAAATTTTAAAATAGGTGAATAAATCATTTGTTACACAGTGGAAAAAATAGCTGTGCTTTTAGTCATTTGCAAATGTTTCTAAGAGCTTACTGATGACTTCATCAGCTACAGCCACATGATATGACATTAACAAAGGGTTGGTGTTACGATTGCATTAGGGACTTTGTTAGTAAGCGCTAGAGATGGAAACATTAGAAGTTCTAATTTTAAAATGCTGTGCTTTGAGGTTACAGTGCTCAAGGTAGTCTTCAACACAGTCAGTAAGCCTGGAATTCTCTCAAAACTGTAATTTTCATAAAAATCACTTTTATATTTTTCCCTCAAGATATTAGTTATTAATGGTTATGCGCATGTGCCTTTGGTGACTTGTCTTCTCTCTGGGTTGCTGATGGACACCCACAGTGTGAATTAGTGTTGTTACAGATTGATTTTTTTTCCTTCCCCTATATTTGTGAGTGTTTTGGATGTGTGTTGAGTGTGCAGTTCCTCAAGAATCATGTTTTACTCATAAGTGCTGGGCTCTAGGTCAACAGCGCTGACACATAAAGTAGTTATTGATCACCCTCCCGGTTAAGGTAATGGGCAGCAATGGAGTTTAGAACAAGATGCAAGACTACCAAAACGTAAAGCACCTAAAACTGTTATCAAATGGTAACTAAAATCAAGCATTGTGCTACACTATATGGACAAATGTACTGGGCCACCTACACATTACACCTACAGAAGCTGCTTGGCCATGGAAACCCATGACATGAAATTCGTGGCCGACTTGCTATGGTTCCTAAACACTTCCACTTTGCAATAATACTACTGACAACTGATTGTGGAATATCTAGGAGGTAAGAAATTTCACAGTTTGACTAACAGTGGCATCCTATTATAGTACCACACTTGAAAACACCTGAATTCAAAGGTTAAGAGATGTGACCTTGTACTTTTATCCATATAGTGTATGTATAATAAAGAGTTATAAGAGTACACAATGAAAAAGAAGAAACTTAGTGCTATGAAACGAGGAAATGAGATGCATTTGTGTCAGTTTGTGTGTGTGTGTTTGCAAGTGTGGATGAAAATCTCTCTTGTGGTTTGAGCCGCATTGTTTGATTCCACTGATTCCACAGTAAGAGTCGCCAGGGGCTTGTTGCCAAGGTTCAGCCAATTGAATTAGGGATTTGCCGTTCCCTCCTCAGTCCAACCCTCCTGACCATTTCCTGTTTCTAGGGGTCCCTGAGGACCCTTCCTCTCCATTCAGCTGTAGACTGTAATTGTATTTAGGATGCCAGTGCAGAGCCCAGTGGAGTACACGACGAGGAGAGCGAGAGAGACAAAAAGAGATAGAAGCAGAGTCTAAAGGAGGCCTAAACATGGCCAAGGAAACAAGAAGAAGAATAAGAATAATCCTTAAAGATGTATGTCCTTAGAGGGGAGGGGTGGTTGTGGTGGTAGGGGACAGAGATAGACTGAGTTACCAACCATCCAAATGGAAAACAAGGTCATTGTTCTCATTAGTTTTGCAAGCCTGAATGACCTAGGCCTATCTGAGACAGTTTGGTGTAAGTACTGCAGTACTCACGCTTAGAAGCAGGACTCTAATAGGCTATTATATACAGACACATAGGAGCAGGAACAAAATGATTTTCCTTCACCCTCCACACATTCTGGAAGAAGCAGAGGTATTATAGCTCATATTAACTATTATATTTCAAGTTTGTGGAGTTAAAAATAGCCATGAGTATGCCATTAGGCTATGTGCATGTTTAGATTAATGTATTACAATCAAACAGCCACTGTAACTTCAATAGAATATTTTAGCCTAGTTCATTGATAAACTTTCTCCTGACTGTCTGGAAATCAAGTTTGCATAATATCACAGTGTTAATAAATTCAGATGTGAATTAGTTCACAACATGGGGGCAATTATAACTGTGAGTTTAAATGACAATGAATTCGTAACATTAACATAACCACAGGTGTAACACACTGGGGCCCTCTGGCCAAAAGGGCTCCTTTACTTTGATGTATCCTGTGAGGTGAGGCGATACATAACCTCAAATGCCAAAACACCTTTTCCTGAAGTTTTTCTCCTAGAACCACTTACTGTCTGCTTCTCTGCTTACAGAAAGTGGACACGGTATCATGAATACCTGTGCTTTTTAGTTCAGTGCATTTCAGTAGAACTTGAACTATCCTTAACAATGGCATGATATTGTATGGTATTCAACATAATTTGTATTGGACTGGAATACCATATCTGGTTTGACTTGTCCCTGATGTCAAGATTTTAAGTCAAGTCTGGCTTTGCAAAGAGTAGACAGTGAATGCATGTAATGGACTCAATGTTACACATTCCTATCAACGTCAGACCCCAGAACACACAGGTACTGTTGTTGGGGGCAAGGAATGGGAACATTTGAGCTCTACCACCAATAACCACATTCACTTTGTTGTTGTACATCAGATAATTCTCAATACTAAGCAAGTTAATGGTGCTGCTTACGCTTTTTTTTTGAGGGACATATCTGCCAGAAAATGAGGCTGAGTGTATTATGATTGGAGCACATTCTTCAGCTCTAACTCAGATTGTTACCTTGCAACTAGCTTGAGAGGAGATCTAGCTTGACAGGCTAAGAGACAGAAGTTCACACTTGCAGATATTATTTATTCAAAACTTGGTGCTTATCTTTCAACACAGTCATGCATTGTAGCACTCTTGCACATTTTATCATATACTTTTGTTCACACCATGGAATTTGCAATTATTGAATTTGCAAATTCAATAATTGCAGCTGTGTTTCTGTCCATGGTGCCATTCTGTGTGTGTCTGGCCAACTCTCTCTATGGTTTCAACCCCTGGCTCAGATCCAATGGGACCATAAAGCTATCTTTGGTGGTGCCCAACAGTTTTGTCTGACATGTGTTGGTCAGGGTCTGTCCTTCTGTTGCACTGCTTGGATCAAAGGGGGAAGCTACTCCACCCATCTGTGTCACATTTAATTTATCACAGGCACGACAGGCCTTGCTTGCCTTGATTGTGAGGGCGTGACACAGATCCACATGTCTGCCCACAGACACAGCACAGAGAAAGAAGCAGATATAATATGGCATGAGATGACAGAAAGCTGATTCAGGTAAATTGATGAATTAGAGAGAGACGAATTAGGCATTAATATAGAACTGCAAAAAACAAAAGTGAAAGCATATGGCATTAGTGCCCTTCCACTCCTTCCCCATTGGTTCTAATTCTTTCTCCCTCCACTAAAGATAAGAGCCCACCTTGGTCTTGCTTTGATGACCAGGTGCTGGGCAGGTGGTATGGAGTGACAGGAGGTAGCTCTGCATGTGTGTTTGTGTGATTGTACGTGTGTTGGTGCGATAGAGGAAAATCTATCCCCACAGTAATGAGAGAGATGCCAACTGCTCTTCCATCTGGCATTGAGAAAACTTTCTCTTTCTCTCTTCTCTCCTTCCTTTCTCACCCCTACATTTCTTATCATCTGTTCATTTGCTTCTACTTCAATATCATCCATTTTGACATTTTCGGATGATGTAAACACTCAACTGCCCACACGCACTTCATCCTAGCCCAACACATTAGACCTGAGAAATTCAAGCTACACCTCCCACTGAATTTGAAATTGGTACACCAGCTACTCATAAATGGAGCCAATTGGCAAAAACATCTGGTTACAAAATATCTGTGACTTGAATGTACTGTACTGTTGCTGTTCTTAGGAATTTGCTTTCTGTCTCTCTGCAGTGAATATTTCAAATAAAAGTCAGAAAAAGTGAACCACTGCATAGCCTTTTGCAGGCAACATTTCTTAGCCATGCAACAAAACTAAGGAAAAGCTTTCTGTGATAAGGCACACTTACAGTACTCACTTGATTACACTTGATATGGCTATAGAAGGTCCGAAAGCAACTGCAGGAATGTCTAGATACTACAGATGCTAAATTGAAGGGATGATTTAATTATACATGAGAAGAAATATTCAGATTAACATAAAAATCCAATTTTCATTCTAAGGATTAAAGGATTGTTCTCACCATTATTATTCTCTGCAAATCCACAAACTGCTTATCAGGAATATGAAGGCTTTCCCTTTCAGAACACTGAAACCTACAGCCAGCTGAAGGCTGGCTCACATGAAGCAAAGCATCATTGTGCATGCAGATGCAATGGGATTACAGTACATTTGTTGAAATCTTGCATAAACAATACCAAACAGCTACCAAATACATGCAAAAACTTGGTGTAAAATCAGTTTCCTTTTTTCAACTTTAAGATTCCACCAGATGTGTTTGGTTATATTCATACTAGTGAATTAACTTTTGAGAAATTTAGAATATTAAGGAAAACTGATAGGTGATATGATTGGTTAACACAATAACAGCGACATGCTGCTACACTTCTAAGTTCAATCAAAAGATGACCCAAACGTGGACATAAGACACAAGGGAAGAACAAAAGAGAAGGCGTCAAGGGAACAGAAAAACAGCAAAAGCAGAGAGTTCAGGTAAAAGCAAACAACAAAGTTCAAAAAGAATAATCCAAAGCAAAAAGCAAAGCACTGTGTGCCACATGTAAAATAAAAGTAATGTCAAGCATATGTTGTTCTCTCTCTGTGCTCATTACCTGGCATTTGGCTGGGGTCTAAATTATTGGTCACATTTTTTAAAAATATGGCTCAAAGGATATGAATCATTCATCTTTAGTACTGATTACACACTATTCATCCCGGCACTATTAACTCTACACATAACCACCTTCTTGCTGTATTCCTCACTCTTTCTCTCTCTCTCTCTCACAGACACTTGCACAAACAGGCGAGCAGACAGGCAGACAGATATACTTGCATGCAACACACATTAATTGACTTTCCAGCTTTTTCCCAAGCCTTTTGAGTGACAGGGGCCGCCAGGGGAGATGGGTAATGATGAGGCAGCTGGCAAATGGGCTGATGGGTAATGAGGGACCAGGCGCTGGCAGCCGATGGTTAGATGCTGAATTAAACAGCATCTACTGTGTGCTAACCATACTATGTATATTCAATATGCTATTCACACTGTGACAGTGTCAACACAGTGAAACCTGAAACATGAAATAAACTTCATATGTCACTTGTCACATTGTTAGATTATATAAATGGTTAATCAGAAGCTCCCCATTCAAACAGAAATGCCTTTTAGTGTTTGTTTCAGTGTATTCTGCTAGGGTTCATCCACAAATGACACAGAAAGCTAACAGCTGTGGCAGGGCTGTATCCAGGATGATGCAATATGTATTTAAAGCAAAAGTAACTTATTACTGTTTTTCCTCATCAGTTTGCTTTTCCCGTTGTTTTTTAAATTTATTTATTTTTTTTAACTTTTACACAGTCAGTCCGCAAATTAACATCTGACTATGTCAGGTCTACTTCTGAATGTAGCACTCTGTTCAAGATGTTTCACATAAACACAAGCAAACAGTTTCTCATTATGACAAATCCAACAAATCTCCAAATTCACCATCTGTTTCTTTATCTAGCTTTTTTTTTTATGACAATTATTTACCACCTATAACAATGCACCCATTGTCATATCAGCACCAAGGTATTGATATGACAACACTAAAATAATTTGGTTTTGACAATAACTTGGTGGTGTCATAAAATATATGAAAATATATATTTTACATACTTTTATGTTTTATGATTACTGTCCATTCAGGTGATCAACTCTAGCTCACTCTTCTAAAGAAAGAATTATTTTTATTTCTCTGAGCAATGGGTTGGTTTATTTGCTTGACAAATGTACACAACAGGAAAGCACTGGTTTCTTTCATTTATAACACATTTTTAGATCCACAGTTCACTTTCACTGATGAGACAGGTTTTTGCAGGGCTAGCAGAAAAGCCCTATCCAAAGACTTTTAAGCTCAAACATCTCTCTGGGGTATGAAGGGTTCTCTTTTAGCTCACTGCTGCTGTTAAACATTCAGTATCCTCCATGGAACACAGAATTGTCAAATACAAAAGACATTACCATTTGGCAGGCTGTGCACCATAATTTTAGTCTACAGTACATCCAGTACATGTGTGGTGTATTGGATGGGTGCAATACACCATACATGAGAATTTGGACATTAAAAAGTTTTGGCTGGCAGTATGGCATACAATTGTATGTGTACAAGTGTGTGTCAGAGTAAATACAAAATGTGTCTGTGTAATAAACTGCAGTCAAATGCAATTCAACTCAATGCAGTATTATATTGCATTGGCATGACTCAGATATTGGATAGAAGCTAAATGAACTATTCCCCTTTGTAGATACCAGGATTTAAATCCATACCTTCATTGGTGGGATGGGTGCAGGTGGGTAATAGCTCCAAAGCACAAGGAAGATTTACTGCTTAGCTTTTCACACACCGGTCCCATCAGACACTAAAGCAAGCTAGTTAAACTGGCAGCACAGGACTAATATTAGATCTTTTCATTGGACAGGATCTTATAGTGGTGGATGGTTAGATCTTATGAGGTACCACAAGGTGTATTTCTCCACACCTTGGGTAGTTAAAGAGATAAAGGGGTGGTGGCTGTTCTTGCCTTTTGTGCTTAGAGACAATGGCAGACACTGTCCATTTGGGATGCCATTAGAATGATGTATAGTGCCAAGCTTTCTGCTGACAATAGGAGGGACCTTATATGTTCTCTGTTTATTATTGGCCATCACAGATATTTACTACAGCCACCATCAGTGGCTTGACCCCTGAAAGCTTCCCAGTAACCTCTAACTCCTAACTCTGACTCCACAGAGTGCCTCTTTTTTAACATACCATTGTTAAAGAGGTGATTGCTTTTCTGCTTTTCCTCTTGAGATGCACAGGCTTGAAATGAATGGCAGTTTCTGCTTAAAGATCTGTAGTTTTAATTGCTTGCACCTGGCACTCTGTGCATACTCACAGGATTAGCTTTCAGCACTTTTAGAAACATTCAACAGTGATTCCTTTCCTTAATCATTTTTATGCCTGTGAGTACAACCCATCAGCACTTAAGCACACCATAAATAGCTTGATTAGTTAAGATATAATGAGCAAACATATTGTTTATTTATATTCTTACTACTGGGCTTAACAGAATGGGCAGATTTTTTTTATTACAGATTTTATATTTTTAAACTAAGTTTTGTGTCATTGAAGTTTTGCTTGTTTGTGCACTTCTCAACAAGAAGAAGGTGAATCTCAGGGGATTTACTATGGCAGAACCCCACTTGAAGCACTGATATCACTCAGATTCATATCTACTAAGTTTACACTTCCTGATTTTGTCTTTGGAACTTTATGAGTGACACAGTGTTGGTCGTTATTTAAACTACTACAGAAGAAGGGTTCAAAGAGACACTCTCTGCAAAAGGGCCATGAAAGAGTAGCTCGACTGAAAATTCTCATCATACACAGTGCTAAAGTGATGTAAAGTAAATCCTGCTATACTGTGTAGCTTGATCTGTGAAAGGTTTTGGGACAGAGTCAACAGGCCAATGCCAAACAATGGTAGCCCAGTATTCTGTTGCTTAAATGAGATTTCTTTTTTTTTTTTATATGCTGAATGTCAATATTCCAACTTTCACTAAAAAATCTTCAGGCTTTAGAGAATAATTACATGATATTATCACGCCAATGGAGGAGAAATGAGGAATTAATGACAAAGCATGTGCAGCTTTTAGAGTGAATGGTAGAAGTGTCAGCAGAGTATTTGGTACTGATTCTGTTTACTGAAAATATTGACCCTAATACCTTATATAATCACAGTACACTTCTTATAAGAAATGACATATTGTATTTGAATACAGGGAGTGATGGGGCTGGTATTACATACAAATGCCCCTATGGTTACCAATAGGTTTGGATTTAAAGAGAATCAGGACTTCTCCATCATAAATCCAATTGCTTTATATTATATTCAGAAAGAAAATATAATTTTGGCCCTCTGTTTCACTCCTGAGGACTGACTGTAGAATAAACAGAATCACCAGAAAACTGTCAGGCAAAAATGGTTTGAACAAGTGGGGGACAAAGGATGCATAGATGGGGATGTGGAACCAAGTCGCACAACAGACTTGTGTCAGAATACAGGAAATTGTTTGCTTACCTGATGATGAAACAACATCAGTCAGTTAACAGTCAGGCCAGCAGCAGGAGGAAATGAAAGACAAAATGAGAAAAACAGAGGAGTTGAGTATGGATGATTGTTACCCCAAAAATGTCAAGCACACCAAAATTCTATGCTTTGCAAAACTAAAAGATCATTGCAACGAGAAAATAATGCAGCCAATAAGTCATTCATTTCTGTTAATGCTATTCTTAAAGTGGGCAACTCTACAGTTTCTCTGCTGCCACTTTGCAATGCTGGGTTAAAAAAAAAAAACGTATGGGTTTGTGTGGATATGGTTTTTGAATCTGCAACAAATTTGTAACAAAGATAAATATATACAGCTCCGGAAGAAACCACTCCAAAATTATCACTTTTTCTGATTTTGCTATTCATAGGTATATGTTTGAGTAAAATGAACATTTTTATTTTATTCTATAAACTACTGACAACATAACTCCCAACGTGGCTTAATTCACGCGAAGAGCCAGGCTGAAGTTTGCAAAAGACCATAAGGATTGGACCATAGCAGACTGGAGTAAACTCATCTTCTCTGATGAGTCTAATTTCCA
>VUQI01015492.1:2090-49420 GCA_015106735.1 Paratilapia polleni
AATAAATTTAAAGTTTTTTTTTTTTTTTTTTTTAATTTTTTTTTTTTTTTTTTTTTTTGTATTTAAGTGCACTCTGTTCCCTGGCTAACTTAATAATGATTTTTTAAAATAGTTTTTGTGCTACTGAAAAGCCTAAAAGAAAAAGTAGTAGAACTTATTACATGTCAAACCACATGAGCCTTAGTATGCTTTAAAAGAAAAGGTTGACTTACGTTTACAATATAGCTAAACTGCATTGCCAAATATGCTTTGGGTGAGAACTCTTGGCACTCTATTTTTGAGTCAGGAAAGCATATTTGACACTGGAGACAGGAATTTAAACTTGACTCAGTGTGCCAGGTCTGTCAAATATTATTAATAGGAACTAGCTAAAGCCTGCTCTGAGAGTTGCTAGATAATCCCACATGCTAAGTTGCATATTTTTGATGTCAGTACATGGGCATTTGTATATAGTATCTTGACAAAAATGTTTTCTCTTTTATTGTGTTTCAGTTGCCACATTGTTGCTAATGTTGTTGGGTAAACTGTAATTGTGTTTAAAATTGCATATACGGCTATCTAAATATTCAGTTATTTGGATGTTTTCACATTCTGCAGAGTGTCGTGGTGTGCCGCACTAAAGGACCCAAATGCAGGGCTCACGGAATGACAGAGATAAAGCTCAAAACAGACCTTTAATGTGCTAGCTTGGCAAAGTCCAAAACAGCAAAGCAAAATCCACAAACATAATCAGGACTGGAACACGGACTGGACACACAAACACTCTATCAAAGAACATTAACCAAGTGAGGCATTAAATACACAAGGGGTACCGAGGGAAGTGGAGACACCTGGAGGGCAGCTGAAACTAATTCTGTTAATGAGACATGGGGACGTGAAACTGAAAACAAGGCACAAGAGACAAGAGACAAATGGCTATCAAAACAAAACAGGAAGTAACATGACAGAGAAACACCAAACACAAAGATGAATTCTTGACAACAAGATATAAGAGGATGCTGGGGAAGCTTGAATAAACTAAAACACAGAGAGTCACATATAACTCTAAACACTAACAGAAACCAGAATACAAAGTAACAAGAACTAAAGACTAAGAGTCCTCAAGACTAAACACAGAGTTACAATGAACCTGATACAGAATGAAGATATAGAATACAAAGGAATTCAAGGAAAGGAAACAATTAAAACAAACAGAGGCCAAGGCAAAAAGAAAACATGACCCGAAACCCATAAGAACCTCATAGTTACAGAAGTAACGAGAACCAGAGCCACCCACTAAGAATTCTAACCTACAAAACTAACTTACCATAATCAAACAGACAGTACATAATAATAAACATGAATTCAAAGTACAAAAAACACAAAACAGAGTCCAGAACCCAGGATCATGACAGATATTCATTCATTATGTAGGTATTTGGCTATCAATTTTGGGATTTTGGTAGTTTTATAAATATATACAATCTCAGCTTGGGTGCATGACAGTCCTCTCACTCACAGCTACACACAGCTCACAGCGTCACACTTTAGTTCACCTCATTGTTACCAACTTAGGCACTTGTGGATAGATTTAGCAATAATTTTAAAGAATTACAGGGATGTTTTCTTTTGTTTCCCCAAGTCACCTAGTGGAAAAACCCATGAGCAGTACTGTTTTACAAACCAAGGTCTCGCTCTCCTGCAAGATCCCCACACGGAGAGGGAGGGATACCTCTCTCCCCCCCTGTACAGTTTTGCATGTGTGCACCCAGACACAGGCTAGGAACTGCGTGAGATAAAAAAAAAAAAAAATAATAATAATAATGCATTTTTTTCTCTCTGAGTTGATTGATTATTTTAAATCCCATCACAGTCATTATCATGAACTCATGTATATTATTATTTTATCAGACAATGTTGCAATTATAACACCCCATCCCTCTTTGCTGGCCAAAGCTTCAAATGTTTGCTGTTGGTTTCTACCAAAGCTCTGCAGCACAATCAGTCAATCAGTGTCAATCAGTGTCCAACAAGTGTACAAAGAATGAAATTTCATTGCAAACTGGCTCAGCACAGGATTTAAAAAGAAAGGGGGAAAAAGTTACAGTATAGTAACAAATGATGTTTATGAAACTTTTTAAGTGATTAAAGACTGGGTGGTGCATTTATAAATATTTTAATAGATATTATATTTTGTAACAGATGTTTTTAAGTAGATGGGGTAGTAGAGGCAGTGGTGTAAATTACAGCTGTGATCCTGGAGATATTAGAGACATTAGGTTTACACACTAAAACTGTTTAGTTAGGTTGAGGGAAAGAAAAAAATGTGGTTTGGGCTAAAATTCAGGGTGTACCAACGTTTGGTGATCAGTACCCTGCCTGAGTGAGTTTGACCTCAAAGCCCAGTTTGTTTGACTAGTGTAATTGCTAAGAGCTGTGTCTGGGTGCAGTTACATAAACTTGGCCTTGGCCTATTTGAAGAGGTGGGCCTGGGCATGGTACACATGTAGTGTGATCGCTGTCTGCACCCAGGCACAGAACTCCAGTTCTTCATCAATGACAGCTCCCTCCATAAAAACTATTTTAAGTAATTAACTACTATATAAGGCATGTGAAAGGACAGTGTGTCACTACTTCCCCAATTAACCCACAAAATACATAAAATCATGAACCCCTTGCGCTCTACAAGAGTGCTTTTCAAGAACACGTGAAGGAGAGAGCGAGTGCGAGAGAGAAGAGTTGTAATGCTGAAATTCACCTGGTCCTGGATTGTTAAAGCTGTGTCCACACTGGATGTGATTCACTTGTTGCGCATCGTTTTGAAGCTGACAGCTGGTTGCTTGTGGACATTCCAGGCTGCGGTTGCCTAGATAACCCTCAAATGTATTTACTACCCGGGCATATGTCAGTCAACAGTATTCTTCACTCTCATTGGTAGTCGCTTCAGTCGTTCACCTGGACATTTATAAGAAAAGTTTATCTCTGGTCCCACTTCCTGTTGTCAGCAATTATTTCTCCTGCAGTCGCTTGAAGTCGCCGAATGTCATTAGCTTTCTATGGTGGCTGGTTGCTAGGTCACTGCAAATTGCTTCCAGTGTGGACCCAGCTTTAGGGCAGTGTGAGCACAGGCCAGCGGGGCAGAGGGGACAATCGTGCTCGGGCACAATGCAGGGCAACACCTAGTGTAAGTACACCGTCAGTTAGTTGGGAGTTAGACCAGTCTCAGTATTGTCCTGAAGCACAAGTCACAGGACCCACATTTAAGGACACTTTCTGGGTATCTCAGAGATGCCAGCGGCTTTGGCTAGAATGAAAGAATCTGCTCACTGATCACCACAATGAAACCCTTTTTTTTTTTTACAAAATGGGGTATTCATAAATATATCATTTATAAATCCATCTATCCATTTTCTTCCACTTATTCAATTCAGTGTCGTGGGGGCACTGGAACCTATCCCAGCTGTCCTAGGGCGAGACGGGAGGTACACCCTGGACAGGTCGCCAATTTATTTTATTTATTTCTTTTATTATAATTTGCTTGTTAAAATTTAAGAAACAAACAAACAAACAAACGATTTACTAAACCCTAATTAACTATCAATTTACAATTTAATAGAGATAATAGTGAATAGTGATTATTACAAAGTGTTACCCAACGATTTGTATCTTTGGATACCGTATCTTTGGAATGATTTTGTGGTTACAGTCATAGTCCGTATAAAACATGCACGTAGCTTCCGGGTTGGAAAAATGAAGCCAATGCATGTGCCTTGAACCTGCATTCTATCTGAAGGCCACTAGATGGCCATAGCTGTGGTTGCAAAAAGACTTCTGGTCCTATAGAAGTCTATGGGAAAATGTCTGTCTAATTTGACCTCTGTAAACACTTTCCTATGAGTTTATGGTCTCAGTCACTTATTTTGGGTCATACTGAACAAAAAGAAATTATGCCTGTTTTGTAAATCTTGGTCATACTAAGTTTCAAAAAGGAGGATTATCCGTGGTGTGCTCATTGGCTAATCAATTGTGATTGTCAAGTCGTTAGCCACCGAGCGATTTGCACTTGTTCAGGGCTGCACTTGAAAATGTGATGATAGAAGCTGCACCATCCAGTTATCGCATAGTGGATTTGACTGTGCATAGTGGGATGTAATTGTTAAACTTGTGACTATCCTTTTGAAACAGGGGAGCTTAGACACTGTTAGATGATCTGATAGGTACTTTAGTTGAAGCATTCTGAGGTCTTAATCTGTTGGTTTCTTGTTATCACCCCTGTAAAATGCTCTCAGTTGAGACACAAAATGATGGAAGATGTTCATAAACAGTTGAGTGAAGGCTATGAAAATATAATTGGGGCTGTTAATGCTGTTTGCAAAATCCTGCCATAATTCAATCCCATCGCCTCTGATATCTCTTTTAGCATGTTTATGATCAATTGGGGATAACAACATTTGTATTTATTATTATTCTGATGTGCATAAAGGGGCAAGAAACTGCTTTAATTCCAATTGCAGTAAGTAATTTTCATTAAATGTCAATTTGTTATTAATTCAGAGCAACGCTGAAATCAAATAGTGTTCATTAATCACTGTGCCGTCCGGCGGGCTGCTAATTAAAATGTTGGGGGCGAGCTCGTTATTCACTGGCAGACCTGATTGTTAATGTCGACTCATTGTCCTCCTCCACCACGCTATCATTTATTTTCTTTGGTTTTCTTGTAAACTCTTGTTAATTATTAAATAGCTTTTTTGGACCCCTTGTGACAATTTTCAGATAGTCATCTGAATGCTGCCACTGAGAGGAAGCTGTCCTTTGCTCTAGGACAGTGTATTGCATGCAACCATATCAGAAGAGTTCTGTTCAAACTATATACTTAAAACCATAACAACAGACATATATGCAACAAATGCATTTTAATATGAATTGTAAATTTTTAAAAGTATAATAATCTGCAGACTTTGCATTTTCTTTGTGTGATGAAAGACAGTACTCATGCTGAATTTGTCAGAGTTAAAATCTGGTCAGTGCACAGCATTTTTTCAACAGCGTGCAGTTCGACAGTATTGAATAATTAGCAGTAGGCGTTCAAACAGAGGTCTACTCCCATAGCCATGGGCACAGAGGACCAAGGTCGGTGTCTTTGACTCGCACACATCTCAGCGAGGGATATAACCTGTTTTCCCATCCCTCAATTATGCATGTTATCCACCAGCAGCCATATGTCTTTGTCAATACCTTTTCCTAGCATTCAGTGGCGGTCTGTTTGGGATTTGTGTGCGTTAAATAATGCAGTACTGAAAGGTCAGGAACGAGATGGGGAGAGGGTCAGCGCTTTGACGAGTTGCACATTGGGGTGGTGGGGGGTGGGGGGTGGTGATGGTGGTGGGGGAAAGTGGAGCTGAGGCTCTGGGAAGCTGCCGTTAATTTCCAGGTCAGTTCCAATAATGAAATGCATACGGTAAATGTCAAACAGCACCCGTTGACGAGTAATCCACCTCCTCTGGGAAATAATGAATGGCTTTCTTTAAGACCCCAACTAACTCCTTCGAACGGAGAAATCAGCATTCAGTTGAATTATGTTTAGGCACAACCAGCCTTTTCTGTGTCTTACACTGAAGTTTATGGCTTCAAGTTTAACATGTGCGATATGAAGTACAGTGGAACTATAACTGCAGGCTGATTTAAAAATAAAAACAAACAAATGCCATGTTTAGAGAAACTGAACTGAATTCTTAACCTTTCACAACCTTGGTGTAAGTAAAGTATAGTTTATTGTTTGTTCTAAAATACCTGCAGTCACAAAACAACACACAGTTCTGGATATGATAGTGCTTAAAAGTCCAGTACACAGCCAATGCAGTTTTTATTTTTTTTAATGTACTATTATATGTTTACATATAAAATAAACAAAGACACATTCACTCTGAGAAACCACAGAATAGAGTCTTTATTCTAATGACCCCATAGCCAATCTCTTTCCTTAAAAAGAGTAGATTCATTATACTTACTATCATTTATCCAGTTAACATTTGCTGAATAAACCAGGAAGACACTTTCTAGCCAACTTACTGTAAAAACCTAAAGGAATTAGAAATATTTCACCTAGTTCTGTCTTAAAAAATAGGCTACTGCTCCCAGCACTTCTGATGTTAAATGTCACCAATTAACATGTTGATTGTTGTTAGTTCAAAGTGTACACAAACTGAAATTCAAGAAGAACCCTTTATGTGTTCATAGGGAGATAATTGCTGTAAATATATCGTGGCAACCAGCAGCCAAAGGTGCAGTGACTTCCCTGAGCCTCTGATGTTTGCTCGGCTCATAGAAACAGCAATTCCTAAAAGGCAAGAAACAGTAAATCCTTGTGAAAGCACAACTTGACATTCTGTTCGTGTGCGGATTAAAAACAAACTGCGATGTGTTGACTGAAACTTTGGATAAATGAAACGGTGGCTGTTTCACCCCACTGTTTATGCAAAGCTAACTACCTGCTGGTCTGAGCATCATTCTTATCACATAGACTAGATAGAGGTATCAATCATCTTAGTATTGTCAAAAAAAACACAAAAAACAAAACAAATAAGTGTATTTCACAGAATGTCATGCCTGAAAATATTTCATGCTCCATGCTGATCAACATGCAACCAACATTTGACAGCATCTGCAACAACAAACCATAAATAAACTTATGAGAATAAATACTTCTGTTTTCCACTTTATTAAGCATCAAACTGTTCAAATAAAGCATTCTGCACAACAAAAAGTGTGTCCTTATTTTTCACAAAAGGTAAAAGAGCATCCTCTTTAAAACACTGTCACGGCTCTTCATTGTAGTGAATGAAGACACTTTGTGCCTTATCAACAGTTTTATGCAGAGCACACCTCTCTTAGTTTCATTGTCATAAATTATTGAGGTGATTGTTGGGAAGAGAACAACAACACAGCTACCTTTAGTGAAAGACGAAAGCTGTAATGAAAGGGGGAGAGGACTCAAGGTGACTCACAGACTACATTATCTTTTGGTTGCTCTGTTTCAATGTCAGCGGCAAAGACAGATTCTCCTTTCATCTTTGCCCTTGTTCTGTTTTCTCGTCTGTGCGTATGTGTGGGAGAATAAAATATGCGGAGATTTGTGGGTATGCTGTATGTGTGTGCAAAATGAGAGAAATCACTGGAGAAGCATCAGTTAGTTTGAGAGGCGTTGGGAGGGCGGGCTGTTGGGGGAGGGTGGAAATGACTAACGGCCTTTTGTGTAATTAATGAGGACAGCGTTGATTTCCGCCGATAATTTAGCATGGTTGCCAGCGCTTGACTTCTGATCCCCATTTACCCTGCTCTGTCTCTATTTAGATCAGCCTAGTGTGGGAGGAGTGTGTTAACCTTGGAGAATCACAGGCAGATGCGCAGAAACACACAAAGCCTTATCCACGTCCACACACAGGACCCCCCCTGAAGTCGCCCACACGTACACACACAAACATTTATACCCCCTTCATCTATTTTGCTCCTTCTCTCTGTTCACACACATACATCAAGCGTGTGCACACATGCAAACAAGGAAAAGGCATTTGAAAGCACACAAGCACGTGTGCACGCACACACACACACACCTACAAGTACCTGAGGCAATGGAATAAATGCATCTGTAATGATAGCAGATAAGGACTCCCAACCAGGCCTGTAGTCATAGCTCAGTGATTTGGCTAGCAGGGAAAGGGATTGTGGGAATGAAAAACAAGCCAGTGGAAACTTCTGGGCCTCCAGGAGTCAGCAACCAAAAACCCACAGTCAGTCAGTCGGACAGAGAGGAAAAGCTCCAAGGTACTCTTTCAATATGCTGTCAGAAGCTAAGCAGAAAGTCTATTAAAACAACGAAAATACTGTGCTTTTAAACATGCTAGTGAGATTCAACACACATTTCAAAGCAGATTTATATTCAAACTACTTGTCCCTTTGTATGTGGACATCTTGTTAATGATATGTTGTGTGGTTTCTCCTGCCTAATTGCTCCTGTTAATGAAATTGCTAATCACTTTCTGCTGACATGTTGATTTGACAGATGTTTGAGAAAGCATGTGAGCAAGCTGAGATGATGGCAGAAGCATTGATCAAAATACCAAATATCCATCTGCATTAATTTTTTCTTTTGCCGGCTTATTGTATATCAGCGACATATGCTGGCTTAAGGCTCGCCATGTTCGGGGTCCTGTAAAGACCTGATTGACATGCAAGTGCCGGCATTCTTTATTCATTCACTTCTATCCAAACATCAATGGCACAAGGCTGTATCACCAGCTAGAGCTTAAACAAATGGCACGCTTCTCCCTCAGGCCTCACAGCTGACATTTCCTGAATTTATTATGCATGTGGATAGGCTGCAGGGAATTCAGGTGCAACTAGATAATACTTGAGGTATAATAGTGGGTTTGTACGTCTTACAAAAACACAAATGCCCATATGGCACAGGGGAACTTAGATGTGTCGGTCTTCAATATTCAGGGTCTTCCTGTGACACAACCACATGCAGCCCCTCAAATAGTTTCACATCTTAATTTCACTCTTGCTTATTATGAGGACTGTACTGTTTTTATGCTTTTCCTAACTTTGTTGAAATGTAAGTGATACTTCTTCTGCAGGCAACCCAAAGAATGGGTGTGTTTCTTTTTTCAGTATGAATCACCAACCCAGCCTGTCAGTGCATCCATCACTGATGCTGGGCAGTTCTGCGTTATTAAACTTTATGCACGCTAGCGTTACGTGAGAGACCCCCAACTGTCATATATTATGCATGCTGTAGGTATTTTTCAGGGGCTTTTAGTAATGAGCTCAAAGCTGGCTATGGAGGACCCTGATGTTTTAAAGCAGGGCTCCAACCCTGTCATCAACATCGGAGGATGTGAAATTAAAAAAGAAATCACACTACTGAGCAGTGCCATGCTGCCCCCACTCATACACTCGCCTTTGACCATTCTCAGCCTGCAATGCCACACATGATAAGCTTCTTATTCATATGTAAAGCAGGGGTAGTGGGGTCGCCCAAATGATCTTACTGTTGGACTTCTGACGAGAGCGGCTTAAAATGCCACATGAAACTCATTAATCAGGGACAAGCTGATGTTTGCGGTTGTAGGTGAATGTAGCAGAAGTTCTGGTTGGAGGTTAAATATGCTTTTAAAAGTGTGACATGTTTCTCTCAGATGATGGTTATGTTTACTATTGCTGAATGTCGGGATGAACTGCACTTTGAGCAAAGCATACGTTATAGCCACAAACACTGCACCATCTCCATAAATCTTTAACACAGCTGAGACATCTTTACTGTTTTTAGCAAAAAGTTTTATTAGATACAAGGTGTGATCTCATTGCCATGTTGTCTGCATCCTAAAGTTGCAGACATTATAAAGAGTATAAGTTCTACCATAGATTTATACTCAGAGTCATATAGCCGACATTTATCACACAAAAATATGTCAAACATCACATCAAATCTGCAATTATAAATCACTTTTACCAATAATGTGGCACTTTGAGAGGAAGAGGTGGTAAAAAGAGATGGATCATCACCAAAAACAGGAACAGGGCAAAAAAGAAATCCTGTCAAGGGTATTATGGAAGTGTCTGAGAAGGAAGGCCATAGATCAAAGCGTGGGACGGCCATTTGTTCCTGAGGAATAATAGCTGTGATGTGTGTCGGACCCGCTGACCCGCTGGAACAATAAAGCCGAGTTGCGGCTGCCTAAGAGCAATGACCTTGTGTGGTTGAAACCTGCCTGAAACAGGGAAAAAAGAGAGATGGATGGGTAGAGAGAGACGCATGACCAGGGAGAAACAATTACAATCTATATAAAGGCTGATTCCTGTCCGACACCGCCACTCACACTGCTGAGAGAAGATTGTTGTCGGCTTTCTCTTAACAGTAGAGTAAGAAAAAGGAGGTTTTTTTTTTTTTAAGGCAGGCACTGTTGTTCTACCTGTAAAACAGTTGGTCCAGTTTAGTTATGAGTTTTTCTTTAAAATACTTGAATCTTATAAACACCAAGCTGTATCAATCTTATGCTTTTACACCAATAAGTTACTGTAATCAGTTTTTTCATTAAGATGTCCTTGCAACAAATATGCCATGCATTATATTCTTATTCTGTCCATTACTGGCTTCAATAAAGATGTCCAAGACAAAATTTTAGAGGCTGAGACCATATCATAAAACAAGAAAGGTATCCTACCGCCAAGACATAGGACTACTTCGTCACATCTGAAAAGTATGAGAGAGAAATATCCAGTGTGAGGGGAAAATGGCAAAGTACAAAGGAAAAAGCCATTCAGCCACCTCGGGGATAGGTAACAAAAGGGCTTCCACGAGCTGTGGGCTTCTTCACAGATAAAAGTCTGTCTGGGAGAGAGCGACAGACTGGTGTTCATTGTGCTACCATGGGAGGGTGCAGACAGTGGTGTGAAAGGAGCCATCAAGGTTGAATGGGTGAGAAAAGGGGATCTGTGGGAGTAAATGAAAAGGACCTGGATCAAGCATGCCATTGGTCTCAATAGAATGAAATGACAGCACCTTGTATGGAGGTAATCTCAACATGTGACCACCAGCAACCGTGTAATCACAAAGCCAAAAAGGCGGAGAGCAGAAACATCTGTATTTCAGTAGCTCACAAAACTGATCATTTCGTTGCAAAACTGGGTTTTGCCTACTTACCACACTGAAAACATTATGACTATAAAATGATTTGTCTTCATTTTGACCAGTTTGTACCAACTTTTTTTTTTATTGTTGCACATTCAGTATTAATTAGGAACATATCATCCAATAATCTATGTAGTTAAACACGCTATTTATAAGCCCAAAGTAGGTGAATTTCTCCACCCTGCACTTGCACAATTGCTTAAATACTACTGCTTCAAGATGTTGCAGACTGACCTGAGAAAGGAAGGTGTCTTCCACAACAATGTAATACCAAGCTTTGTTATTCAATAAGGAGAAATCACTTGGAAAATGAACATGGTTTATTGTGATACAGAATTAAATATATTTGGCGATTAGACTCTGATGACCCATTGAGGCAGGGCGGAATCCCAACGGAGTCTAGACGCTGGTGGTGGTGAAGATGGAGATGAAGGCTTGGATGGGTTCTGAGTGACCAGAGTGAGGTGGAGATGGGGAGGAGGCGGGTTGCACGAATGACAGTCTGAAAGACAGAATGACAGAACAGCACTGAGGTTTAAAGCATGCGGGTTGGAGGCTGATTGACTTGCTGAAGGCGGGCAAGAATGTGATTGGATGAGAGCAATGATGACAGTACTGAGTTTGACAGCGTGGGAAAGAGGAAGTGATGTATAGAACAGACTGGCCGCCGAACACCCAAAAAGCTGACGGATGAGTGATTACAGATCTTCCTTATTGAACTTACGCTTAAGCTTCATTACTTTGCAGACAGCAATGTGGAGCCATCTCAGAAAGTATAACCCTGTACCACAAATGTACAGATACTAGTCTCCACATTGGGCTTTTAAGCCACTGGGACATTTAAAAGGGAGCTAGGAACTAGGATGGGCATATCAAAAGAATCCATGAGCAGCACACTCTCATGAGCTGGTGATGGTATATCAACTGGCCAAACAATACATAAAATTCCCCAATACAGCACAAGAACAGGTCCCAGTCAAGAGAGGACTCTATTGCTGGTTTACCCAACAGCATCTGGGCAACAGACTGCATGCACATGCGCATTACAGCACAGTTTCCAGTTTATAAGACATGTTCAAATGCTCAGCTGATGGCACACCCAAGAGTGTTGTGCAAATAGCACAGATGCACTGGTCCAGCTCAGATAACTCTGGGCAAGCCTTTTCCACTCCAGTGGACAGCGTCTCTTTTGCATTTGGCAATATTTTATTGGCCTCACATTTGAGATCAAATCATTTTTACGCCTCAGCACCGGCACTGTTTTTAGGTTGTCAGACAGAGGTTAATTCCATTCCCCTGAATGTTATGACTCTTCAACACCTTGAGGGAATTTCTTCAAATTTGGCACATAATTTCACTTGGACTTAAGGATGAACTGATTAAAACTGAAATTAAGTAAGAGACATTTTCTTAATTTTCTGTCTGGAACAGTACTGGTCACGAAACAAGGTCTCCATTGGAAGTCTGCCGCATAACCGCACTACAGTTTTGGGTATCCATAACCTTTAATACACAATATCATTGTCTCAACAATATTTGTTTGATTGCTTTTTACTTCCTGCAGTGAACCTCCACTTTAGGACAACAGGTTTAATTTATGGCATTGCTGACTTCTGTCTCAACTCATGATAATGAGAAACAAACAGCAGATGCTTTCATTTTACAGGGACAATCACAATGACTCAGGACCTTTCTTAAGAACTTGTAATGCTGAATGAGGCCCATTATGGAGACAGCTCACGGTCTCTCTGCACCGTAGCCTGCTATTATGTTTTAATTACATTGTTTCACTTTCCTTTTGTAAAATGTCATATAAATCACAGGACTTTCAACACGTTTAAGTCTTGTGAAAGGACGCTTACTCTTTCTTTTTCTTGTTGAACTGAAGCTCATCCTCAGTTCTGAAACAAACTTAAAAGTTGGATTTGACCACTGCCTCCCCCTGAAGATAAATTGAAAAGATGTTAATCAAAGAATATTAAACATCAAGGCTTCTTTTATTTGTTGTTTTCTTCAATGTGCTGATGTGGTGTAAAATACACACATAGAACAGAGAAAACTTTCAGGAAATCCCTCATAATTTGACAATAGCTGTTTTTCTACCACAAATAGTCCACTATCAGGAAACAAGTGACTATATATCTTAAGTCTTAACAGCACCTCAAGATTCAGTGACTCTATCATTCATAAGTCTCAGGACAAATTGTTCTGAGCCTCTGTAAAGATCAGCTACAAAAGAACAGATCTTTAACAACTGACAGTATCATTGAGGATCAAGAAAAATTAAGCTAATTCGAAGTGGGCGGGTCAGGATTTGTCATAGTGCATGAAAGAAAAAGGTTGTGACAAAATCACAATGATGAAAGTGACAACCAGGTCTGATTATGTCTGAATGCCTTCTAATCATATCAGTCCACACTTAAGCTCTCAGGGGAACTGAGTCATAAATCAAGGGTGCATTTGTCATGAGTATGTTAGGAAGCCTTGCATGTGAAACTGCAAACCTCCTACTGGCAAGTTTCGACTGGGAGGGCAGTGGTGATTCACGCTTCTGGGGACACGCTTTCTCCCCTGGCACCTTCCTCCGTCTCCAGACACCAGGTGGTGTCATGACAGTCTGCTGGAATGCAAATGTGTTCTCAACAACGCCTGAACTGTTACGATTCGCCCATTTGTCACAGGATATGTTCATTACCCACAGCTTTGGGCCCAAAATTAGTGTCGGTACAAGACATCCCGGCTGTGTGATGAATCCCCTCGCTGCCTGCCTTGTCATCCCCTGTTTCAGATCGAAGGGTGTCCTTCCTCCCCTTTCCTCCCTCCTTTGCCCCTCCATGTCCTTCATATCTCTATGCTTCTGTTCTTTATTTTTTCACAAAGAAATATTAGTCAACAAAGCTGTGCACAGCAAGGGCCCCAACCATGGCTCCAGAGGACGTCACATTACCCTTCCAGATGGTGCGCTAATGTTGCAGTAGATATCAAGGTGTTCCAACTCATCATAATAAGAGGGATCCATTGGCGTCAACAGTCATTGAGTTATAACCTTGCAACAATACATGGCATCTTTGTGGAGGAGCGTCAGTGTGATGCCATGGTAACCTTGTCATGAGCACAACACAATGACACATGTTGATAGATAGAACGCACTAAATAGCTTCATGCGTGTAGTGACTAGTCAGTAACTGCTGGGAGAGGTCAGGCATAGTAATTACGGCACCTCATCTGAGGAGCTATTATTATTTCCATGCTGGAGTTATTTGCATGACAGGATAAGGGTCAACCTATGTCTCAGTTGAGTCACTTCAGAAAATGAATGCAAATGTAAAATGTTATTTAAGCAGATCTTGAGACTGAAGGAAAGACTGCAGTGTGTGTATAATCATATTCTTGTGTTTTTGTGCTGGTGTATGGTGCTCAGCCACTGTTGCAGACACATCTCGTGTTTTTTTGGCAGACTTGTCAACCTTTGGTAGCACAGACCAAATACCAAAGAAGAGAAAGGACAAAGAGACAAACAAAACTGAATCGCTTCATAACTATCCATTCCCTTTGCTTCAAGAACAGACACGGCAACATTTTATGCCATGCCACCCCTGTCATGTATTTATGATGAGCGTCGCGACAGTCTCCCGCCATAATGAATGCAAAGCCGGCAAAGCAGACGTTCAGACATGACAGAAGGACAACAGCCCTGCCTTACGCTTGCAGAAGACAACAGCGTACGTCCCACTTTCACTTCCCCTACCCCTCCTCCCTCACTGTGGTAATGGTTTCTCTGACCTCTGTCTCCCCATTACTGTACGCTTCACCCAACATCAACCGTCAGACAGCATCACTCATCAACACACATCAGACATCATGAACACACCAGCGCCGCTGCCCATTGCCTGGTTCCCGCCGCATCAACTGGTGACAGCCGGTATTTGTAGGATGATAGAGATGAGGGGAACTCTGTTTGAGATAGCAATGATGACCCTGATGATGACCTAATTAGTAAAGGGTTTGACAGTGCTGCACGGGAGGAGAGTAGTAGAAGAGCAGAATATATGAATTTGTAAATGCTTGGCATCTTATCATAGACCAGTTGTAACACGTACCATTAGATCAGTCAGATCATGCCTTTAAACTCTGGGCAAAAGTCAAGGATTTGCTGCCTTTTCTGCCCAATGTTGATTTATTGTCTATTAAGCATCTCCTATGGCTGAATTAGCAATAGAACATATACTGGCAAACCTATTGTTTCTGAGAGGCAGCATAGAGGTAGTTTGTAAGGCTGCCAGAATCACAGCACATGTTTACTCCATGGGACATTTGATTCATAGCCCAGCAGCCTTTCACACTGTGTCTATAAAGTATGCCTACGAAGATATGACAAATCTCTGCTAAACAAGAACACAGCCTGTACAATCCTGTTGTGTAACAGAAGAGATGCGCCTGGAAAGAAAGAAGAAACATTTGAAGAAGGGTGATATCAGTGTAAAACACTGCACTATAACTCTCAAGCTCTGTCTCACTTTTTATATTTGCTTTATCTTTTTGCCCCAAATTGTGATAATTTAATATGCAATCAGTAAAATTTGCTCGAGTTAAAACATTAAAAAAGTTTCATTTTGAGCTTCACTTTAGAGAACTTTAAATATGCTGAAAACAATGTACTCTGCAGAATTATAGGTTACATAATTTTAAGCTGCACTATGTTCTTTTGCCGAGTCCTGTAAACCAGAATAAACCCGTGTGTAACATGTAATGGATTATGGCTTCTAGTTTGAAGACATAACATACAACGTCACCTCTTGCACACATGCCTACTGCCATCCTTTCAGGAAGATTCATTAACTTAGGGAATTACTGTACAAGCATTTGTTTTAACTGATGTCAGTCTGCTCACTTTGAATGTGTGTGGCAGCTCACAGACAGAAACCAAGTGAAGAAAAAAAACTTTCCTTCTGTTCCTTTCTTCTTAATCAATATTACTTTCCCTCAGGGGAGGATTAAGAAAAAGGTTTTCGTGATAGTCGTACAAATTTAATTTCAAATTGAATTGTTCTTCTTGCGGGCAGGTGCGTTTTGTCACATGTGAACATTTTATCACTGATGCCATCTTGACAGTCTCCCTTGGCAATGCTCAGATGGTAGGTTATTAACACATGCTGAGAGGGAAGAAAATCCATATTCTACAACTTGTTGTTTGTCATTTTGACAGTCGTCAGCATTAACAACATAGTCAGCCTGCAGCAAACGTAGCAATTACCTCTAGACTCTCAATTAATGAGCTTTATGAAAATGTTATTATAATTGTTACAGGACCTTATCAGACCTTGCCAGGCTCTTCTCTTCCCTCCTTCTTTAAGACACAGAGAGTCGAGTGCATGATATAATTGTTTATGCTTTAAGATTTTCTTCATCTGTTTGCTCCTCAACATTTCTCCCCATGCTGTGTGTGTGCCTTTCTCCACAAAATGGCGGCATTTAAATTGGAAGCTTTCCATGTTGAAGTGCTGATTAAAAGTAAGTGTTAAAACTATATGAAATGAAGTGAATTTCCTCTGGGGAAGAATAAAAATATTAACATATGCTGGGAAAACTAAGATTATGCTTTAAGGAAACGTTACGAGGTTATTTAATGGAGACTGCAGAAAAACTGACATCTTCCTAAAACAGCGATGTATGATCTAAAAGAAATGGAGACACACAGATATCCCTGGAGACATTTTACAGATTTCTTAATGGCAAAAAATAAATAAATAAATAAATCCCAAATGAAAAACTGGTGAAATTTTTCCACCCCTGCACATTCACAGCGTCTATCATCCACATCCATAAACAGTTACTATTACTATTCCACAAAATATATTTTAAAGATAAAGTTAATGTTTGCCATCATAGAAAGGAGGGAGAAGTGATCTTTTTTTAAAACTGGGAATGAGTGTGAACATTTTTAGGCAGTCTCTGCTGGGTGAAAAAATGCCTCAAATATTTCAGTAACAAATGAAAGAAGTAAGCTGGAAACAGGAGAACAATAACACATCCCCCATCATCTCCATGTTGACCATTCATGATGTGATATGCCTGCCAGTGTCAGGAAGTTACAGCAAATGGTCACATGCATCCCCTGTCTGATGTTACAAAGGTGTGGGGAGAGGGAGTTTCTGAGGTTATCCAACCTATAAACATGCAGTACAAACAGACTATAAATTCTGCTAAAAACAGATAAAATTGCTAGTGGTTCTGTAATATCTCCTTAAGTCTTAACCCCCAGTACATTTATGACTTAATTGGTACCCCCCAGTACCTTGTGCACAAGCCTATTTACCATCTTTTACAAGCCATATTCCTGTCTGGCATATTTCAGCATAGGCAAACTACGGGGCTTATTTGATTTTTCCACATCTGCTGCTTCATATTCCTGGCTCAGATTTGCAGGTCCGTAGCCAGTGTCAGTGTCAGCATCTGAAGACTGCAGGTCTCCCATCAACCTCCTCCAACCACAAGCTATCCTTACTGAAACAGACCCCAGATGGAAATGGTGTAAGACTGTGAAAAAATCTTGTTGACAGAATTCAGGACCCAGTTAAAGGTCTCACTTTGACAAGACGAATCCTAGCCTCAGGCTTCCTTCTGCCTCTACATCCAATTCTCTCTCTCCTGTTCTCTCACCCGGCCTCTCTCTTCTCCTCCCTTTGTCTCTGTCTTTCTACCTTCTCTCTCTTTGAGCGTGGATACTGGCAAAATTTCAAGTCTTCTTATTTATTTATCAACTCATTAAGATTCCCTCTCGCACCTCAGTCCCACTGAGGATATTCTGGAGGAAGAGATTCCTAAAACAGCCCTTATCTGAAGTCTCCTTTGTCCCCAAGTTCTTAGGAATTGTTTAACAGGATTATTACTGAGGTTACACTATCCATTATACATTCAGTTGGAAGTGGGAGAGTGATTTACAATAAGAATAAATTTCTTTCCTCCGTCTACTTCATTTCTGACGTAACTGTGTGCAGAAATGACCTCCGCTCAAAGCACAGAGGGATAAGCCTTAGTAGGTATATTATGAGAATTAATTTGACAGTTTTTCAGATGAAGAAAAAAAAGTTTAAGGAATGTGGATGTAACCATATGTCTACCAAGATCTGTCTGTGCCTGTTGAGCTATTAGAAAATAAAACATCATGAAGCTAATAAATGGTGCTAACATACTTTTTATCTGTATTAACAATGGAAAATGAAAGCTTATGTGCAATATAATATGCATATTCCATGCTCGAGTGCCAAAATGCAGACCCAGACATGATCTCCTAGTAAAATAACAAATTTAAAGAACTGTTTGTTCCAAGGTTCAGAAGAGCGATAAACTCTTCAGGAAATTGTTTGGCGTTTAACTAGTCAGGGGATAAAGTACAAGAGAGAAAATAAACTGCTGACATACTGAGGAAAAACGGGCATTTTTCCAGGTTTGCAGGGTTTGTTGCCTAGTGATACATGTAATTGCAGCTATAACTGACATAGCTTAATATGTTCTGGTATAAAATTACATTTTCAAGTGTTGCAAATATAAGCTTTCCAACTGAAGCCCAATTAACTAAATTGATTGATGCTGAAATAGCTTTCAGCACAAACGATAATGAGGAAAATATAAAAGAATGAAATCAACAAAAATTACGCTTGAAGACGTATACATGCCTTTCCAGCAGTTTGTGTTGAGGCATGCAGCGATACTCAAGACAGTGTGAGGGACTCTCTGCGATGGAAGCAGCTTCCCCCACCATGTGGTAAATGGTTTGTGACTGGTATTGAGTGATGCACCCGCTCTAGGATACCCAACGATAATGTGCTCTGCACACAGTGTTTCATGCTGCATAGCGACAGAGTATCATTCAGAAAATGTCTTTGTGTGCGCACAAAACCATAAAAAAAAGAAGAAAAAAAATCAAAAAAAGAAAAAAAGTTTGAAATAATTTCTTTTCTGAGTTTATACCATCTGGGCTGTGCAAAGTAGCCACAGATCAAAATAAGGGTGGGCTACATTATGTGGCTTCAAACACTGATGAAGAGTAGTGATTGAATAAAAATGTATTTTAACCACAAATTAGAACTGCTTGAATGGTTATTGAAAGTGCTGCCTAATGGCTTTTCAAAAGCATTGACAACACTAAGTAAAAGCACTGCTCTAATCTCAGCTTGCTGCATGACATATTAATAGCGTGTTTTGAAGATGACACACAATTTTTAGTGCAGTGTGCCTATCAAAGCCTCGCAGGACTCTGTGTTCTCACTTCCTTGTGTCTTTAGCTGCTGTTTGACTCCCATGACCTCACTTACATACAATAGAGCAGCATTATGCGATCAGTTATTTCTGGCAGGCCTTTGACAACTGTTTTCATCTCATGCCCTCATATTGATGAGTTAATGTGTTCTTTTAGCTTTTCATCTGAGCCAGCTGCCTGGCAAGGTGATTCTCCCCCAGGCTTTAATGGCCTGCTGTACAGCAGAGAGTCAATCCTACCAGAGACTGATAGATAAATCACATACAGAGAGGGGCAAATAGAGGGCTAAAGGTGTATGTAGAGTAACTGACTGTAGGAGGGGGGGGAAGGTACTTTTTTCCACATTTTTCCGTTCATTGCTTGCGTACTAACTGAATAAAGAAGAGAAGCTCACTCCTCAACTGAATTTGTTCTCTCTCATTTCATTAGGCAAAAGAAAAAGATGACTGATATATGTGGAGAGAAACAAGATTGAAAGTTGCGATGATGGCCACTCCATTTGGTGGAAAAAATTGACTCAGACATCCTCATTTCCTCTCCCAATGGCTTCAAGACCCCCATCATATTTTTGACAAAATTAATCTACATCTTTGAAACTGTCACTCAGCCCAGAAATGTTAGGGATGCTGTGTAATACGACTGTCCTCTTCTGCTGATTAACTGGATTGAAGTGCTGTGAGAGAATGAAAATAGGAACTTTTGACAGAGTATTCCATCCATCTAATTTTGTTTGCAAAAGATGTCCTCCCTGTTGCCCTTTTTCTCCACTTATGTTTGACCAAAATAAAGCACATTCCCACACAGAACCATTTGACAATTTTATCCCTGGAAAAAAATGTAGTCCTCTGTTTCGAATGACCCTCCTTGATAGTGACACTCTGCTGTGTCTCATCAAATTAATTAACTGTCTGATGGATCATAAATCAGCCAACACATTAATAGGGCCTGGTGTTTTATGCTGATTCAAGCCTTTCTAACACTGTAGAAAGTATATGGTACAAACCCTCCTGTGAACAGTACTACAGGCCACTTATTCTACTGTCATAATGTCAGATCTAGAGTACTTCAGAAATGTTTTCATTTAAATCTGCACAAGTGCACAGTTTAGTAGTCTGAACATTAGATAGCTATAAATAGAGGAATGCATAATCAAACCTATCATAAGTGGAAAATGTATATTTTCTACACTGATTGTAATTAGAGTTATTTCATAGTAAAGCTGAACTCTAAGGGCTAAACCTGTTTTATTTCTAGCTGCAGATGGTGTTCCACTCATATAGTATGTGTGAGACTACATGATGTGGTAGAGACAATGAACTCTTGACAGTGTCTCTCTGCACACAGCTGTGAATCAAATGCTCCACTGATTTTCAAAATGTTTCCGTAACCACATCCTTAGATTCTCTGGCAATTCAACGAAGATTGTGTATGAAGAGAACTGTATTGTTTTCAGAGATGCTTAAACGCATGTGTATGAAACCTGAAACCATCATCGTAAGTCAGCGTATCATCTCAAGACCCTGACATTTATAGTAAAACATAAAACACAGGAGTTTATGCGGCATTCCTGCGCATGTGGAGACACACACCCAAGTGCACTAATACAACTATGTAATCTGCCAAATACGCAAACATGAATCCCCAACCATGTACAAACAAACAACTAACCTTAATGCAACCACCTGATTAAACTATTCTTATCATTTAGGGAATATTCAGTATTTATTTTCAACTGATCTTCTTGCTGTGAGGCGACGGTGCTAACCAGCACGCCGCTGTGCCACCCCGAATCCACCATCTGGCCGGGGCCCTTCTGTGTGGAGTTTGCATGTTCTCCCTATGTGTGCGTGGGCTCTCTCCGGGTACTCCGGCTTCCTCCCACAGTCCAAAGACATGCATGGGGTTCAGTTAATTGGTGATTCTCATTTGGCCATAGGTATGAATGTGAGCGTGAATGATTGTCTGTCTCTCTGTGTTGGCCTTGCGACAGACTGGTGACCTGTGCAGGGTGTACCCCGCCTCTCGCCCTATGGCAGCTGGGATAGGCTCCAGCCTCCCCCTGTAACCCTGAACTGGGTAAGTGGAAGAAAATGGATGGATGGATGGATGGATATTTTCAATTGAGACTAAAGGAGGTTCAATGGAATCATAAATAATGTATCTGCTCATCAGTATTTTTAATGCAAATCACATTTTATCTCTACTCATTGCATCACTTTGTTTAAGCTACTGCATAAAATGCTTTCACTGAGTTAAGTTTCGCAGTAATCCTACTGAACAGATATACTCAAGGTGACTTTGCATCATTTCACCCATTATTTCTCTGTAACTGAGCCTGACATTTTCTGTATCTTTGTAAAATTTTAAATCTTGAGTAGAATTCAAATTAAAGATCTTGGTTAGTATCTCAGTTGCTGAATTAATGTCTTAGTTAAGCCTAAAGAAGCCTCTCAGATGTAATGTAACTTTATCATACTTAACAAAAGAAGCAGTGCAGATGTGAGTGACTGGTATCTTCTGGATGAACGTGCTGCTAGGATGGTAGAACACAAAACATTTTGAAAGAACTGTTACTATTTCATATGCCTTTATGTATTTGCTGTGTATAAAAATTCAGACAGAAAAGCCAAAGGCAGGGTACAAGTAGCGCTGACCTGCTGGGGAAGGCTACTGATCTCAAATAGATCCGGCTTTTTAAAAGATGAGGAACGCCGAATTCATTTGATGAGCTGCACAATGTAACAGTTCTCTTTTCGGATGCATAGCCAGGTGAGCCGTTTATCACAAATCCTGCATTAACTCTCACTACCTGACACTGAACCACACTGAGTTTTGCAACTATTTTGGGATGTGGCTGCAGTTGTATCTGTGTTATTGTATTTATTTTCTTTCTACAAAAAAGAAAGCTATGCCAAGTATGAGACAAGGTATTAGTGACTTCAAAGAAGTGAGAAACGTGTCAGAGAAATCATGAGGGACTAATGGGCTCATGCCAACTCCACCTCCAGCGGGATGTTGTCCTAATCCTGGAGTGTTTTGGGGGATAAGCCCCAATGTTGGCTCACAGAGACAATTCTTTCCAGCTCGATCTCATCAGTTTCTCAGTGAAGGGTCCCTATCCAATGTTCTCCCCTTTTGTTGTGCTGTGACTTGTGTCATCTCCCAATTTATCGCACTGTGAGCGGGCAGTTTTTATCATGAAAGGTTTCTCTCCGCCTCTTTCACTCTCTGCTCCTTTGCTCCCACTGTCGCTCTCTCTCCTCTCTGTTCTGCTCTGTTTGCTGCTGCTGAAGTCTTATGGCAAGATCACAGCAGTGACACAATGTGGTCACAATTCACAAGACTGATTATCTTCCCCCCCCATTTATAATGTACTGAAACCTATTTCTGTCAGCTCCCTCAACCAAACTTGAGCCTGATAGATTTCTCTTGTTTTCTGTGAATATCTGTAGGACCTGTTTCGTAAATGTTAATAATACATAGTCTTCTAAGGCAACAAAAAATATGCATGAATTTAATTTGCACAAATGAAATTAAATTTAATGAATTTAATAATTAACTGCTGGTTCTGAAACACTCAAACAGATTCAACAAACAACAGGATAAAGAAATGCACTACTTAACAACAAATAGACAACAACCAGCTACTTATTAACAGTAAAATGGCTTTGAAGTTGCAGTCACAGATTAAATTCTCCCTAACTGTGTGGTAATCACAGCCAAATACCACCCACCCCCACCGCCCATTTCCACCCACCCCAAAAAGGTAAAATAACTACCATGTAAAGAGCGCTCATGAGTGATGAATATTCATAGCTCCCTGGTAATGGCCGTTTATATAATCAGCAGAGATGGGGTTGGAGATGGATCTGGGTTAATTATCAAGAGCAGTTTTAATTGCATTCTTCTTCACTGCAATGATGTTTCCAAATTAGCAAGACCCCCTCTCTCTTTGTTTATGTGCATGTATTTGGAGTCGGTTAAACCAGCTGACGTGGAGACTGGAGCTCTGAATGTTTTTGCTGCTTCCCTAACTTCAGAGGATGAGAAAACGAAGCCCCGCTGGAGAAGGCTACAGGGCCTGAGAGAGGTCTGTGAAGATGCCTGCGGAAGTGAGGATGGTGGAAAACATGCTCCTAATTCTTCCCAGGGTCTCACCCTCTTAACCCCTCCTCTGTTCTGAAGTCTTCAGCATTTTCTTGCAAGCATTGAAGTCCCTGTGCTGGGATCCCAGGTCCACTTGTAACTGTTAGCAGAGATTATATGTTAAGAGACATTTCTGAAATGTTAGGCTCTGGAGTTTGACATGCCAGTTGCAGTCATAAACTACTCACTTTAAAGATGAACATAAATGTATTCAAATAGTATACATGTTAATATTTAGCTGCAGAAGGTAGGGGGAAAAGCCATTTGATATATATTTTTTTTTATTCACCAAATGGCCATTTACTGAAAGACAAGCAAGCTTTGTATTTCTCTAGCTGCAAAATGGAAAGGACTTGGCTTCAGTATTGATGCTGATCAGCCACAACATGGTGAGGAAAAATAACACTCGTCATGTTGTTAAAATCTAATAATCTGTTGGGAAATCTTGAGTCTTAACTTTCATGGGGATGCTAGCTTGACACGCACCACCTAAACATTGCTACACTCCAAAATGACAGCCTCCCTATGCAACACAATTCAGAATAAGCTTTCATCAGAAATATTTAGATTCATAATTTATCCATTCTCATTCATTCGCAGTATTTTGGCTGTTACTTCAGTGCGCTGTGTGCCAAACATTGACTTTTTTTTTTATTGTCCCACTGAACTTCAAATGAAGCATAACTGTAAGTGAAGCTAAACGGTTTATCAGAGAATGCGACTGATTTAACTAAGTTATATTTTAAAGGTTTTTTTATGCAGGTTAACTTGCATCTTACAGTTTTATACAGTCCCTCATATATAAAAACAACAAAATGAAGGTATAACTCACTTATTAACATCACTGGTTTCTTGGTAAAAAAAAAAAAAAAACAGAAGCTGGTAGTGGTCTCCCAGCTCAACCACTCCTATATGTGAAACAGATACACAGAGCAATGCACTTACAGAAAGGTTTTATCATCACTAGCTGACTGTTAGCTTTAGATTTTTGTAATAAACTTATTAAATTTTGCTCCCGTCGTGTCAGGAGCATGATTTAATAAGTTCAGATCAGTACAACACTTTGCAAAGACTTACAGTCATGCAGACATCCCAGTCCCAATAAACTTATGCTCGAAAGCCTCCTCAAAGTTTCCTCAAACTGAAATACTACAGCTAAAGGTGTTTTTATTACTCACATTTTTATTTTAGTCTAGACAGTTCTGTAAGTAAACCATACTGAGTTATTATTAAATTTCTAGTTTTTCTAAAATCTAGTTTTTATATTTTGTTTCAGTTAACCAAAAAAGTTTTTGTATTTAGTTTAGTTTTAGTTTAGTTCTATAATAATGTTGCTCTGTAGCCATGAAGTTTGTATTTGTGACTCATTAAATGGTATAGACCAGCAAGAGAGCAACTGCAATTAATTCTAGAAACCACTGTTTCAAAAATGATCAAGAATGTTGAGTAGCAAACCTGCTGCCTTTTCTTGACAGGCTGATCAACATACACTAAGTGGGTGGGACTTAGCAGACAAAGGAAACGATGAACAAAAATATAGTTTAAATTACCTACTGCATTTCACTACAGTAGGCTGACAAAACAGCTGCATCTGGCCCAGCAGCTCTCCAGAGCTTAGCTCAAGTGTCTCATCCAACAATACTGTCGGCCAATGATGACAGAAACGTCAGGGTGTGATAAATAGGACCATTTTGGTTGGATGAGGAGAGGTATAAGCTCCTTCAAACAGGGATCAGGTGGTAAAGAGGATAAGAAGTGGCTAGGTTCAGGAAAAGTGCCACAACCCATGGATTCTCCAGACGCACACATGACAAGGGTGGTTTTCCCTCATCTTTCTCCACAGATTCCCTGGCTCTTCCTCATGGGGCATCAATCACCAAGCCCCTCATCGCCACAAACCATTCATGTAGCCTGCCCCATGCCCCAAAAAAGAATGGCCTGTCATTTCTATGGTTAAATTCAATCCCATCCACTTGAACATGCATCGACAGGGATCCATCGGGACGAGAGCGTCATTCATCACGCCTCAGCTGCTGTTGTTGCTGTGCATAGTGGTTTACGTGCGTGTGCATGGCAGCAGCCCAGATTTGTCTTGGAGACGCCAGGGAAAGATGATAGGAGCACAACGTGATCGGCAAAGCAATAGAGCATTTAAGCTTGCATCAGACAGCGTGAGATTATGATTTTTTCCCCTCTTCTTCTGTCTCTGTGAGGCAAGAACAGAGCACAGCTGTAGCTGTCTCGTCTTTTAGCCCCCTGCCCTTGATTCTTACTCACCCCACTGAGCTTCAATATTGGCAATTTTAGGGTCACAATAGGCCCCAGTGGTAGGTAAAATGGATGAGAGGTCAGGCCGTATGCCTGTAAATCCCCATGCGTGTTTTCATTTCTCTGTAATTGACAAAGACAGCAAACAAGGACTTGGATTTAGAGATGAGGTGACCAGTGGGTTCATTTTGTGCAATTTTGTGTTTCTTCATCTCCAAACCATTTGATGGAATGTAGATACAACTCTTGTACATCATATCAGTATTCACATTACCGTGCATCATGCTTAGACACATAGTGCAATGAGTAGTACACTTTGGATTTTTTCACTACAAAAAAAGTAGTGAAAAGTAACATCTATAGATTTAGCATCCAAATTGCTTTTATAGGACTGTGTCCTAATTTTTAAATAATTTGATAAGTTTATGCATATTTATGAAACTCTCAAAATGAAACTTAGAACTAATTATAAACTAATTATATAACAAAATGTGTCAGCAATGCAAATTTAGCTTCCTGTCACATTTTTTTCCCCCTTGCATTCAAGTGCGGTTTGATGTATGCCTAACATTTATCAGAACAGTTCAGAAAATTCATAATTCATTGTCCTTGTCATGTTTTCAAAGCAAAACAAAGTGAATGACACTGGTAATGATGCTAATCTTCCTTCTCAAATCGGGACCATTGTTTTGTCTGCTGTTGTGTTTCCACCATAAGTCCATCTGAATACCCACCACACACCCCCCATCATCATCTTTCTAATGAGTGACTTGTCTGCTGCTGGTATTTAAAGTAATGCCAAGAGATGGCATCCACTCTGATTGCTGCTGTTTGTTTTTTGATGTCCTGGGCAATTGCATTGCAGTAAGCAACAATCTTCTTGTCTGTTCTGTGCCTTATTGGTTATGAGCTGGAGTGAGCATCACAAAGCATGAGCTGAACAAACTCATTTCCTTTTCTCTTTGTTTACAAGCATGAGCCCGCATACATTCCAGCTATACCTACTTGATAGCCAGCCAGGGGAAAAAAAGGATTTTAGTTCATGTGTATTCTTTGTTCTAATCCAAAAATATTTAACAAACAGCATAAGCAGGGCCTTATTAAGTTGCACATAAAAATACCCAGACTGTCATAGTCCCAGCAGACCTGCTCTCTTTTGCTTCCTCTGTTTTCCTCTTTCTCGTTCTCAACTCTCAGGTAGAGTTGGGCAGGCCCTGGTGCACCCACGGGTGGGGCATCCCTGCCGTCGATCTAGCTAGCACACCTGCTTGCCATAAACTCCTCACCTTTTGGGAGAAAACAAAGGCCAGCTGAAACCTCCACTCCTTGCAGATTGTTGTCAGCCTTGTGGTGGTAATCAGGCTAAACTCCAGTGAGTAACTTACCTCGTTCTCTTGTTCCCTCTTTCAGTCGTCTCCTGGTATGTGTCTTGGCTGGAACCAGAACAAACCCATGACCCAGAAAAACTCTGAGTTGCTTTCCTGCAAAACTAAGGATTTACCTGCAAACTCAAGCTGGTAGTTCCTCACCACCGCTTACCTGAAACTCACCTGCCTGCCCACTCTCCACTGTCTTCGCCTTCTGGAACCTTCACCTGCTTCCCTCGCCTGCAGATCCGAAGTTACCCTGCCCAAATACTCCAAGACAGCACTAACCTGTCCTTTCCTCTTAGGTAGTTCTCCGGTGTCCCGCTGCTTGAGTCCTGTGCAGAAAAAACCTTACCTGAACTATACTTACCTGCTTCCTGAATTCAGTAACCTTTGTCCTTGCTGCCTTGTAAAAATAAAGAACCTGAGAACTTGCATTTGGTCTCATGCGGCCCACTTCTGAGTCCTCTAGTTCTGATAAATATGACACAGACATAGTCATACATTCTTGTGTGAGGCTTTCTTCTATCAAAGACTCGAACTTCTTGTATACTTCAAGCTACTTATCAAAAAGATGGTCATGGAACTGCAGGCTCTGTTTGTCTGAGGACCAGCAGGTGTGCACCATTCATCAGGGAAGTCTCAGTGTCCCCTCTGTCAGCTGAGTGGGGAATATCCCCTCCTGCTAAAGTGTCTGGACCCTCCAGGGAAGTCAGGCGCAAACAGTTATGCAGCTTTATTGGACTTATATATCTGTTTTATGTATTAGCAGGCATATAGCTGTGAAATATTTACATTATTCTAGACACAGGCGAGCAGAGTTCGCAAAGTGCCCGCAATCTAAAAACAATAAAGAGCAGTCTATCTCTTTATCGCTGCCATTTTATGAAATGACTTCAGGCAGGAGATGATTTTAATGCTGGAATACTGGGGGTCCCAAGCATTCTTCTTCTGTCTCTGAGTATTTTAGGGCGGCTGCTTTTATGAAGTGCATTTTAATAGTGCACCACAATAGTGGCTCTGACTTTTTAGGTGAGCAGGGCTGTCACATATTTTTCTAGTAATAAATCATTCCTACTATAGGATTTTTTTTATGTTGTGTGAATAGCCTAATTCCTTTAACAACTGAAAAATGGCACCTCCACAAATAAGCTGTGACTCCTCTATACTGAAGGTTTAGCTTTTTCAAATGTTAACTTGCTATATGTGGGTTGTTTTTTTTTGTTTTGTTTTTTTTCATGATCAGTGGGTTTTACTTACTGTTGTGTTTTGGCATTTCCAGTGCCAACAGACAATGATGCATTTTTAATGAACAGAGTTAAGTTCAATTTCTTTTTATTGCTGTACTGTTGGGATAACAGCTGGAGATGACTGTGACTCTTTTAACTAATAAGACTCGTATGTAATCTGTACAAATTTGCAGCTATAGAGGCCTTTTACTGCCTATAAAACCTTCACTGATCTCTTTGCAGTACATTGCATTGTGTGGTTAAACTGTAGAAAATAGTGTCAAAAGAAAAAAGAAAGCTAAAAACCAATGCTTTTCATTTTTTCTATTAGTGTGGCTCAAAGTAACTTGACTAAACAGTCCAAAACATTTCTAATTATCTTTTTACTCTTCAGACATGGTACACATCTTGTGCCTTAGTGGCTGCAATTCCTGTTTGTGTCTGACCTTATCAAAGGTACATTCTGGTGTGACCCTTGAACAGCTTGGCCGGTCAGACCCACATATGCCTTCCTCTGAAGAAGCCGACCAGACCGCCAAACAGCTGCTGCTCTCCTGACCAGACTAACTCAACGCACCAATCATGCAACATGCTGCAGGGGCAGCTGGAATACACTGACTAAGGTCATATTGCACACAGTGTACTTTATGCAGAAACTCATGCATGCATGCACAAAGCAAGACACTGTAGACCAGACACATGCACAAGAGAGCATTACAAGTGGCGTTTCTAATTCACTGTACTGCATGTAATCGGATGGCCAGCAGATGAAGTTTACACATGGAAATACAAATTGTAGGAGGAAGAGACAGCCACACATTTCTGTAGACAAGACAAGTGCAAACCATTTACACAATCCACATTTTTCTCTTTGTTGTGTGCAATCATGTCAGCTGAACCATGAGGAAACAGTTCAGTGTGTGAGCAAATCAAGAATCAATGTAATGATATGGCCCATTAAGTTATGAAATGAGGTTCTTCACAAATTGTTTTGCTTCTAGTAGATTTCTCCAAACAGGTTCTTCTGTAATGGGCTGGAAAGACAAACACCTCTATCAGCAAGTCAACTTCAGGCTCAGTCCTGGTTTCTATTTTTGTGTCCATTTCCTGTAAGTAGAGAAGGGATCAATTTTTTTATGCAGCTTAACCAAATCTGACATGTAGATCTGATTTGGAATCACACATTGTACAAGGCATTGTCTTTTGCTCAAGTGTTTACGTCATCTATAAGCTCAGGTTATATAGTAAGTATTGATGATTAAAGTACAAAGAGACATTTGGCATCCGGTGAAATACAAACCATAGCAAAGTTAGAAATATGCTATACATTGAACCATATGCAAACTCTACATGCTATTTTTAAACTGGCCACACTCATTTTCTGTTATTAATTTCATCAACAATGACTTAGTTAATGTGCCGTGACGGTTGTAATTATAAACATAATATCAAATGCAACCACCCCATTATCACCGGGGACACATGGGAATCAGTAAGCAATCATGTATGCCGCTTGATATTTTAAACCTTGTTTGAGCAGCCGATTTCAGCAAGGTGTTAGCACCTTGTCTCCACTCATCAAATTAAAATTTTGAACCTGAACGGCATGAACAAGGCTTCTGAATACCGAAATAGAAAGAAAGAAATATCTCTAGTATCTCTATAAGGTCAGAAACTTCATAATATACAGTATCAGTTGTGGGAGCATTGTGGGTGAATTTAAAATGCATTATATTTTGGCTGAAAAAACATTTAAATTCATACTGCTGAATGTAAATGAAATGTTATAACCCACTGTGTGCTTTCTACCACTTAACATATTCATTTCAAACAACAGCTAAACAGAGCAGCCCGCACTGCTTTGATAAATACATTCATTTATATGCTTGGGTATTTAAGAAGAGAGAGTGCCTTCAGCATCAGATATGCATAATAGTATACAGTAATATGAAAATCACCACATCTGCTCCATAATGAAAAGGTCTTTGCAAACGCTGAAAAATCCAGCAACTCTATTTGAATTTATAAAATCCCACACACCATGTGTGGAGGGCAAAATGCAAATACATTTTTTAATATTTCACAAAAAGAGAAGCATTAGTCACAAATTACATAATTCAAATTATAGTGTTTTGTATTTGGCAATATTTGTAAGAGAAGCTGAGGGACAGGAATAGGTCTATTTCAGCACTTTATAAACATTTGAGTTGAAAGTTATATTTATTTAACAAAAAAGAAAAAAGAAAAAAGGAAAAAAAAAAGAGATAACACAAAGCTTAATCAAACTGCTGGAGGATTTATCTTTAAGAACATTTGTATCCCTAAGCCATACCTCAGCAAGTCTTGGTTGTAAGTAAAGATGAAAATATACATGCATTATTAATTTATACCAGTTAGGTAGCTATAGGTACTAGTCATCAAAACTGTCTTCTCTTGCGCTTCACCCCAATACCAATCACTTGGCAGCACTTGTAATGTCACCTCATGTTACCAAGATTTAAAGCAACATTGTCTCTGAAATGGGTTTCCCATCATGTCAGTCTAATTGTGACACATTAGGCTTGATTTTAAGCCTTGGGGATGTTTTAAAGCCTCTACGTGGTAACTTATCACAGCCCTCGGCTCACATTGTTTCCGAAAGTGTTTTATGGCTCAAATAGAATAAAAGCAATAATGTTTTTAGTCTTGGAGGTTACTGGATCCATTAAGGCCCAATGATGGCATGCTGAACTCAGTTCAGGATAAAAAAAATAAAAATAAAATAAATCCCTCCCAGTGTTAACAACACCTCCCCTTACATTGATTGGCAATTAAGACATGCTGTCCAGAACATAAGTCTATATTACTAGGAGAATGGGAAAAAAAAGTTGTCCATTAAGGGTTCAGTTGAAGCCGCAGTTCTCTCCCAGGGCTGTAGCATGAGGCTTAATAATAAAGTTAGCGGCCGTCATAATGTACCCCCTGTGGATCACAGTTCATTAATGCAGTTATAGCCTTACAAGAGTATAGGGGCTGAGAGGTGGCACTGTATTGATTACAAAACTGCCACCCCATATAGAAAAATAGGCATGCACAGGCACACGAACACACCCTACACCTGACCCATGTCAGCCTTGTATATAGTGAGGACAGCAGTGATGATTCAGCACTTTTACCACAGAACCAGAGTTCAGTTAAATGCAGGACATGAAGAACGGAGGAGGAGGGGGAGGAGGAAGGTACGTGGTGGAATCCAGCCAACCCTTGAGAGTGGAGAGTGTGTGGTGGGTGGAAGGGTAAGAGTTGCAGGATGGGGGTCGGTGGTGATGTCATCTGATGCCTGGAGTGATGGATAACCTTACCAAGACGAGAGGGACACACAAACGCACACAAACTCATCAGCATTTTGACACAAATATTTACAGTAGAAGCAAACTTGTGTACTCTTACAGACAAAGAGTAAAGCGTGTGCGCACATCTGAATATTCAGCTCTCACTGTAACTTCTGTAGGCTCATGCACACATACTGCACAATGCAGACCCACATTTTTAACCGCACACACAGATGGAGGCATCCACCCACGTATGGGCACAGAGTTTTCTCTTGGTATTAAAGCACTTCTTTGGCTCTGATGCCTTGTCACTTATCTTAAGCACTAGGAAGATGTGTGCTGCTGGGGGAAGGGAGGAGAGAGAGAAAGATGACACACAAGCCAGCTTCATTCTGCTGACTGCTCAACTTTAGGTGTTGGTGAGTACAGATTAACAATGATGGAAGGTACTAACATCCATCCACTGTAAACTGTGATTCATTTTAACTTTGTTCATCATCTAGATCCAAAGTCATCTCAAGTTAAGTCTCCTCTGACAGAGAGCTGTCAGGCCTTTGATGTCAATATATTGTGTAGTGTATTATTATTAATTCAATCTTGTGCAGTCTTTCCATACATATCTTATATCTTATACAAAAGACTTAAGTAGCCTTTGCTAGGTAGATGTCAGTGATGATCAGTGGAAATAATTAACTGTTTTATCATCACTTAGCATACTGGTGGAGCTACAGTGAATAGCAGAATTGGGATGTTTTTGAAAGTAGTAATCAATACAGTTTTCACAGATTTTTCACATTTATTACAAAGTGTGCAAATACATCATCAAGGACTATCATCTCTGCTGCTTGCATCTGTCCCCATTTACCTTGCTGGAAATCTGGCTCATTCCCCTCACCTGAAATATTCATTTCGTTTTCCATCTCCATTTCAAACTCACATGTGTTTGATTCCTTTGACTACTAGTTTGGTGCAGTGGAAGGAATTTCTTTCTTCCTCCCTGACTTTCCTTCTTTCTCCCCCCTTTGTCTTTCTCTGTCTCTGTCACACTCTCTTGCTCCCTTATGAGCTTTCATTCCCTCTCACTTCTTTGTCAACCTCCTCTTGCAAAGAAAGCGAATGTCTATTTTAAGCAATGTGTCATGCACCAGCCACCCCCACACAGACACAGTGCAGAGGAGAAGACTGGCACAACTCAAGCATGTTGTGTGTAAGTATCTTTGTGCTTGTGTACCATGTGCTGGGAAGAGCATGCTCCTTTTTTGATAACTTTAAAAAAAAAAAATACAGACTAAAACAAGTCCACAAGAAGCATCGGTAACGTCACAGCTTGTGATACCGTATGATATTTATATTTAATATATATTTAATTTTATATTTAATTTAAACATACTACTGAGTACTCTGGTCAGGAAATATCAGTGCTTTCACATGCTACTAAATACAACTAAGGATCAACTAGCAGCAATGCCTTTGGTTAGAAATAGCAAAAAATAGATTACATAAATTTGGCAACAGAACTCAGACATCAAGGGAAAATATCTGTTGCCATCTAATATATCTTCATATACATGCATCTCTTTTGATCTGATGGTGCATATTTTGTACTTTGCTATCAGTATCTAGAACAGTATTTTGATCATCAAAAAAAGCACCATTTCTTCTTTAAGAGATCTCCGATTTAGTGTTGCACACCTTTAACATTAGATGCATAATGGAGTAATTATTTTTTAATTGCTTTAAATGACCTCACTTTAACAATTTTTGAGTTGTCCTTTAATTCAAGCCTGGTTTTTTTTGTTTTTTTTTGCTTAAATCCCAGTTAACAGCAGGTTGTAACTGACTGCCAAATTAACAATTTTATTAGTGGTTCATAATCAATAAAATTTTAAAACTACTACTTTTTAATTACTGTTTTTTACACTATAACCCATCTTAAAAGTTAATTTCTCTTTCCTTTTGGTGTGCTGATTATAACCTACTTAAATGAAGAGGTTAACAATGCTTCATTTAAATGAATAAATTACTTTGAAGAATCCAGTCTTTTCTATGCACCGTTTCTGCACGTTAACTGAACAATATGGAGCAGTCATCAGTAGTCCCTCAAATTTATATGCTGTAATTTACCCCATATCAAATATGCAGGATCTGTCACCTATTGATTTAAAACCATCATATTGAACGCACAATGTGATGACACCCAGGCACATGAGCAAAAGCATTTATTCATCTTTTTGTCTGTAATGACCACAAAGCAAGTTTAACTGTCCTGCATTTAAAATACCTTGTCGCCTGGTGGTGACACACGCGTTACACATGCATACATAATATTCAGCCTTTTGTCTGCAGCAGCTTGATGTGTATATGAGGCCGGCTACAGTATGTAAAATACCTGTGAACAGACTCAGTGTTCCACTGTAATTTAAATGTGTGAACATCCTGCTTCTTATATTTCTAGTATATACAAATGTGTGCTTTCAGCTTTTTTGTCTCTCATCTCGCAAACATCTCACCTCATTCTGCTCCTTCCCCCTCTCCTCCCCTTTCCCTCTCTCTCCTTCTCTGATAGCTGGGTGTGAGATGACTCACGGGACGAGGCAAAGCGCCGGGCACACACAGCTCTCAGGTAATGAGAAATGATGTTGGTGTCAATGGTGGAATCGTCCAAATCATCCCTGAGCTGAGTTACATAATTCAAATATCATTCTTATACTCCCCCTCCTCTTTTATCCGTTATCACTGCCTTGTCCTCTGGCACACTCTCCCTCGCTTACTCTCAGTTCAAACAGATTTGATTTCTATTCCTCTATGTTCCAGTGACATCGCCGCTCCTCCGAGAGGTGTGTGCTCGGATTGGAACAAGGATCAAGTCACCCATCACAGCAAAGCATGCAGGGAAAGGCCAAGAGATAGAAACTCTCTCTGCCTATGCCTGTATGTTTTATATATATATATATATATATATATATATATATATATACCCTTTATCTTTTTATTTTACTATTTTTCTTTGGCATGTTTGATGTTGATGTTTGTTTTGGGCTGTTGTGTTTTTGTCTGTTTCAGTATTTCTGTGTGAGTCTGTTTTAATGTTGTTTTCCTTGTTTCCTCTTTAAAACTATGACCTTAAAGGGATTACCCAGTGAAATAAATAATTCAGCATTTGGGGAAATAAGCTTATTAGGTCTTTCCAGCCAACATTTACAAGAGAAAATTTAAACCACCATCATCATTTCTGTAGGCTATGGTGAATATGAATCGGCAGCCAGCTGGTGGTTAGCAGGTTTTCAGCTTCTACAAAGCTCACTAATAATCATGTAATATCTCTGTATGGATATTTACCTAAATATAGATTTAACCTGGTGTAGGATCTTGGTTGAAAAATAGTTCCAAAATGAAAGTTGTGCCTGTGTCACCTAGACATACTACTTCAACATCACCTGGACGTCCTTGTTAGACATTCCAGCAACAAAACGTTTGTGTTCAAGAATTGTGTATATGTGTATGTAATGTATAGAGAGAGAGAAAGAGATTAGGAACAAAATTAATAAACAAAACATTCTCAATTGAGAAAAGAACGTCAAAAAAAGCATACACCACAAGGGCGACTCAAAGTCCCGACTTCCTCTAGGGTCCAGCTCTCATCCTACTGAGCTAACCAACTACACATTGAATCAGTCAAATCACAAGGATTATAATGCTGACATTGCAGCCCAGTCTCAGGGCAGTTTCTGAAATATTCACGAACAATGAATTCATTTTTTCGTGTTCATGGACGTAAATTGTAGTTGTAACACGAATTTGTAAGGAATGCAATATAAGAAATATATTTTGTGTCAGAAGTACTTATTTTCTGTACAGAAAGCAGGGAGGTGTCACCATGGAAAACAAAGTTAGTGTTGGACATTTTGTAGCTGTCTGTTCACAACCATTTAACAACCAAATAAGTTGACAATCAGATTTCATTGTTTAAAAAAAACAAAGATGCACACATTTAATTCCTTCACTGCAATCAGTATTTCTCTGTAAGAGATGGTCTGATTAGACCTCTATTTTGCCTGGAAACAACATCAACATCTGTCCGTCTAGGGTTCAGATTTTGCTTTAGTAATGTGACCAGTTTTGACCAGGAGATAATGTTGTTGTTTCAACTATGTTTGCTGGAAAGCTTTAAGCAGTTTACTATGTACATATAACCAAGAAAAGCGTAGGATATAAACCCCTGGGAAACTCCAACGTGTCACTTTTACACCGTGTCACTTGTTTGTTGTGCAGATTAAAGAAACAAGATATAGCATGGTTATAAGTGAGATTTAGAGGTGTTTGTAGTCATATGACAGTGATATTGATCAATCTATCTTCATCCCTTGGCACAAATAAATAAATAAATAAATAAATAAAATTTCTCTAGAATGGAAAGACAACAAAATATGTGACCACAATGATAATATATTCTCTCTGAGGATATGATTTAACAGCTACATGTCATCATCTCAATGCTGGTATGACATGTAATATCCCTACTAGTAGCAAATTATACAGATGAGAACAAGGGTGAAAAGAAAAGAAAACCTTTCAGGGGATTCTGTATATTGATGCAACACAGTGAACTCAACTACCCGCAAGAGCTGTTTGTGGTCAGCTTCGGGGAAAGGAAATGAAGTTCACCAGATTGTTTTTTTGGAATCTGAATTGAAAACTTTCCGGGCCAGGGCTGAGTTTATACCAGCCAGATTGAGGTGCGATAGAGTGGAGAATATGAGCAGAGAGATGAAGTTGACCCCAACCTTTTTTCACCCTCTTGCCGCTTAGAGTTGAGACTAGCAGGCACCTCCTTGGCAAGGTGGAAGAAAATATGCTGTTAACTGTGGGCATGTAGTCACTTCAGCTTCTGTCTCTTTATTTTCATCCACTTGTATTCGCTGTGATTCATTGTTCCCCTGCACTTTGTGTCTTCAGTACAGTGCTTGCACTTTCCTTTTCTTTGTGCACGTACAAGCACTTGCACGCACATGCAGACATGAAGCCTCACACGCTTTTCACTTCCATCTGGTCTGTCTGTTCTTCTACTTTTCCCTTCTATCCCTCTTCTCTCCAGCAGTGGTTGAAATCTTGGATGTATTGGCATGTCTCCTCTCATCACCCCACCACTTGTGAGGAGGATCGAGGAGAGTTTAGGTGGGAGAGTGTGTGTTGAGGCGTAAAGGACCCTCTCAGCCCTAAGCCAAGTCCTGTCCATCCAACGGAGAGCCCAGACGGTGTGATTCAGCCCTCCTGAAGCCTGGCCAACTCATACTCACACAAACACATGCAGTTACACACACTCAGAGACACTTGAAGAGAAAGTCACAGACATCCTTTCTCCTCTCTTAAGTCACCACAGTGAGGCTGCACTGGAGGAGAGGCAGAAAGAAGAGGTGCGGAGGGGTAGCTCTGCAGTTCTCAATCCTCAAGGCAAGGTCACTTTTGCCTGGCTAGAAGCACGCAGAAGTGATAGGAGGACTGAAGAGTGTACAGGTAAAAGAAAAAAATTCTGGTCTTTTTAAACTTGGGCCCTATTTTCCCATCCGTTGGGGTTTAAATTATTAAAAGGGACAAAGATGTTTGGAATTAGTTCACTACTGAGCAATAACCAGCAATGGTGAAACAACTGCAAAATAATCCTACTGGGCAATTGTCCACATCACAATGCTTATATTTGCCACAAACACAGGCTCAGATTGGTATTTCACTGTATGGGTCTGTAATTATTTTTAGGTTATCCTGCCATGCTTTTGCATGTATTGATGCCATGTCAACAAAACTTGAGGTAATAACATTAACTCCAGTACATCTGCAGAACATTATTTTCTTCAAGAAAATGGTGTTCTCAATCTGATTGACAGCAGTAATCTCAGTCAAAATGGTCATAGAAAACAGATGGTTTGCAAGGTGTGGTGTATAAACAGGAGCGTTTTCATTCGTTTGTAGCACAGCTGGTCACACCTTAAGCATGTCCCCATTGCCCAAAGTTACTCTGCAAAAGCTTTGTGAAGGGTAGTGTGTCATTGTGTTGCCACAACTCAGAAATGTGCACCCATAAACCATTTGTTTGTGTTTGCTCTTTTTGTTTTTTAATCTTTTCATTAACAGTAACTACACTTTCTGTAACTATGTAACTAGAGTCTTTTCCTTGTGTGAGACGTCTGTTAGGCACTGGTATATCTCTGTAGGGATCTTTTGCTAATGTTCCCAGACACTTTTGCTCAACAATCTGAGCCTGGCAAAACAAGCATCCATGGAATGCAGACAATTGTCCTGTGGGATTATAGCTTTCTTGCTCACTTCCAAACATTTTTGTCCCTATTAATAATCTAGACCCCATAAAGTTTGGAAACTAGGGCCCAGGTTTAAAAATAGTGGAATTTTCCTTGAAGTATACCTTCTAACAATCTTCCATTAAAACAGATTCAACTCCCTCCAGGGCTAAAAAAAACAAAACAAAAATTGATCTATGCGTATGGGGAACTGTCATCTTTTTAGACATTAATACATGATTTAGGGGGGAGAGGGCTGAATGATGGACAGGGTGATAAGCATGAATCTATAAGCCATGGGGACTTTGACATGGATATTTTTGGCAGTCTGTTACCAGTAGGTGCTGTATAGCAATTCTCAGTCAGAATTTTCTTTTTGAGTGAAAATGAAGGCTGTTTATGTAATCATATACTACTGTAGGATCAGGGACAGGTATTTCATCACTTAAGATGTCATAAAGCAGGTCAAATCAAATCCATTTGATCAAATCCATTTGATTTGACCTGTTGGGAAAAAGTTAAAGAGCAAGATTTTTTCCTTTTAGAATCTTGACCGGTTTGCTCATAAAATAAAGACATAAATCTTCAAATATGTACTGGCTTCAGCAGTTCTGGCTGTGGCTGAATTGTGTGACCTGCCACTAGCACTAGCCCTGTCGACAAGCAGCTTTGTTTACAGCGTGACACGTGCAGATGCAGACACTTCACATAACCTAATAACTCATGTCACATTCTGTAGTTTCAAACTCTATTCATTCATTTTGCTGTTCACTGAAATCACTGAATATGTGTGCGCTCATGTTACATGTTACAGTGGCTTCAAAAGGCAATGTTTTCATACATTATCCCGTTGAATTTATTGTGGTAACTTGTCCAGTTTTCATTAAGCATGTTACTACCAGTGTTGGGCTCATTACTCAATAAAAATAAGGTATTACACATTACTCATTACTTTTTTTTTAAGTAATGCATTACCTTACTCAATTACTCCCCAGAGAAAGCAACTCATCACACTAGTTGTTACATTACATTACCCCGTAACATGTCCTGAAATGGATTGTTGCTTAATTACCAGTTATAAATCGTATGCTACAGTCCCACACGTTAACACAAATCCCCATCCTAATGAGGACATACATATGATCTCTTTTAGTGTTTAATTATGAACACAAAACTGACAACACAAAGCAAAGTTAAAAGCCAGCACAAAGAGACTTCAAAGCGATCGCCACTGTGAAAAGAAATGGAGGCTACAGTGCTAGAAGCCTGACTGCTCATCTCTGCCATTGTTACCTGTTGAAGATCAGGTTCTGGCTGCTGGGGTCGGTGGACACTCAGCTTTAACATCACGCTGGGTTCTTTGCTAGCTTTGTGTTAGCATGCTGTCTGCATAGATGCTTGCAAAGAGCCGATGTTATGTTAGCAGTATAATACAAGGTTTCTGTCCTGGACAGTTTGCATTTTACCATCACACTCTTGTCCTTCCGTGTAATACAATAAAAGTAAAAGTAATGTTAATATCTCCAGTCCTCAAATGATGTACACCATGCCACCATATTCCTCCTCCCTGCACACTAACTGAAATAAGCTGATTGTAGCACAAGTGCACAGGAAAAATAAGGTATATGTGATTTTTTCTTTCTATCCACCAGTCTGGCAGATAATTGAACGACCTTTGCAATGCAAGTAACAACATAATTGTAACTGTAATGTGATTTCTGAATTTAGTACAGTAGTGCATTACGTAACAATGTAATGTGTTTACAGTAACGCTTTACTCTGTAACGCATTACACCCAACACTGGTTACTACATAAAGGCTTATATTTCTTTTTACATCCCAGACTAGCTTTTTATGTCCTGAAGCAATAGGATTAGCAGTAGCCTCATTGTGTCAGGTAGATTAGCATTGAGAGAACACTGTGGCAAGGGGATCCTTGAATGACCAGGAGACCTTCTCTGCCTGGTATTATATTTACTCTCCCCCTACTTCTTCAAAACTCAACCTCCAAGACAGAAACAATGAAAGGCTGACCTGCCACTCAGTTCACTTTAGTTCATCCACATCTAGGCCTTGAGGGGCTAGGAGCGCCTCAGTGCACACACAGTGGTAACCTTAACTCATGAGTTATATGGATATATCACACGAAGATCATATTATAAGACATAGGTATGTACTAGGGTTAGGAAAATGAGTGCACGGCACATTGAATAATATATCAGTATTAGTACCAAGAGTGGATCAAGAGTACTGTATGTGAAGCCATGAATGGGTCAAGGAAGAGTAGGAAAAGTAAGAGTAGAGATGGGAGGAAATAGAGAGAAAGAGTGAGAGAGGGTGGGTGAGTGTGACAAGCGCCATAACGTCCTCTGAGATGCATTTGGACACAGTGAGCATCTGTCAAAACAAGGCAGCCTCAACGGCCGCCTCACTAATGGCTATGGACGTGAGCGACAGAGGGGTAGGAGAGGTGGGGAGAGACACACAAAACTGCTGCTGCACACGCACTCACACAAATCACACATGCATACACAGGCACAACAGCTGCAGCACTTTTTTTGCTTGCAGCAAATCATTTGATACCAAATTTATACAAAGCTACACTGTAATAGCTATTGAACTATTTTCATACTCATAAGCGCGCACGCACGCATATGAGTGTGTGTGTATTCGTACACCCAGTTATGTTGGTTTCTGTGTGCAAGCGCAGTGTGTGCATGTTTACCTTCCAACTGTGGTTTTTGGTTGTCAGATACTTTCCACCATCTCTCATTGTGATGAATTGGGTGCTGTGTCAATCAGTCATCTGAATTGTTTTTTTTTTTTCCTTCTTCATTTTTTTTTCAAGGCAGTTTGGGCTGAGTTGTGTTCTCTCTCTCTCTCTTTCTCTCTGTCTTGCTGTCTCTCTACGAGAAACATCCATAAGAAATCATCATAGGGTTTAAATCAAAACGTTGTGAGAGAAAATGTGACTATACATGGCACTTACACACAGAGACACACACAAAAAAAAGTCATAATGTTGACAGCTTACCATAATTGAAACAGGCATCCTTTTTTACAGTTAACATTACCCTATCTGTTTGATGAGAAATATAGAAGATTGAATTTAAAGCAATATTAGCCTTGTATATCCTATTTCCCCCCAGGTCTGTAGAGAGAGTGTGCAGGAACCAAACAGTGCAATGTTACCCAAATCTTAACTGCCTAAGGCTACTGCTGCTGTGCAAACAACAGGAACCCATGCAAAAAGTGTAGCATTAGACCCACAAAATAAATGATCTCTTCAGTGAAAAGTATTCATTAATTTTCTAAATCTTCGTGATTTGTGTTTAAGAAAGTGCTCCTGTGTTTAAAGCACTTTTTTTTAGAGATCCTTTCATCTAAAAGGACATACAACAGTTGAATATGAATATAAAGACTCTGTGAATCACACCGTGACAAATACAAATACACTTGGAATGCTTGCAACCAATTACTGTAATTATTCTTACTTTACAATGCTAGCAATTAGGCAGAAATGAGCAGAAGTGCTTCTTCAGAATTCAACTAAATGCACTTATTCAATAATGATAATTTGAATTTATTGTAGGAAACAAAAAGGAAAAATATTTTTAAAGTCACTATTCAATACGATTTGAAATCAATATTCATTGCATGTTTTTTTAAAAATTGTTTTTTAAAAATTTGGCTGCTGGCTGCAGATTTAAACCTCGACCTGTTTAGCAAACACAATTGATGCTCAAAGGAAACATTTTCACAACCCAAACAAGCACTCTGTTAAGTGCCCATGCCTGGTCATTAAGAGCTTCTTAATGTTGTCTTTCCATCTTGTAGGAGAATTCATATTAAATTACTAAAACTAAAGCTGGACTCACACATGCACTGCAGCCCTGAATGTTCTCAGACATTATCTGACTGAGGTGCATGTGAGAACACAAATGTCCAATGGAAGTCTTTCACCTTCCAGCTCAATAGTAACTCAGTGTGATGGCTGATTGTACCTTATTTGCATTCTGTTTATTATGTGAGCAGCAATTAAAACAGATACTGTAGTACCTCAAATTCTTTTCATATGAACACGTAGCTCCACTACAAATGCTCTAACACTGTGTAAATGATTGTTACACTAGTAATTTCCATTTACATGATGTGATTATTATGAATGTGTCATTGACTAATAATCAAATTAGTTTGCAGTATGTTTAGGAAACTAAACACAAATTTATAGCATATTTAGATAGCTTTGGCTGTTGTTCAAAACTAAAACATACTGAACAACTGTATAGACACAACAATTTGAGCTACACTGCAGAAAAAAAGTCCTTGTAATCCCTAATACTGTTGTTAAAGTTGTAATGTAGACCTATATTTAGGTGGTTAAAAATACTTTTCTTCTTAATATACCTATAAGTATTTTGAACACCACACCTTTTTGCTTCCAGTCACAATGTCTACATTGCTAGAAAGGAAGACAACCACATCAAAGTTGAATACTGACTTTCTACACACTGTACTGTAGCTCTACATAGTCTTCGTTAACAGTAATCTGCTTGAGTTACTATGCAGAATGCAGCAATTAATTTGTAGACTGGATGTTGACACGACTACGATGTTACATTGCATGCCCCCTCAACAAATCTAAAAAACTACAAACCTAACATTTTCTTCAATTGGTACATGTCCGTGTTTTTGAGGTTTTTTTTAACATCACTATTAATGCTGCTTGTAGATTAAAGATTTACATCATCATATGCACATGAAAGTTTGTGTACAAGTATAAATGGCAACGATAACACATCTTGACTTCCTCCCATTGTAAAAAAATGAATCCACAATAACCCAGGTAGTCGGTGCTAGCTGAAAGGAATACTCTGTTCAGCTGTGATTGGTAGTTGATTACCAACAACAGGGTCAGTTTTAGTCAGTCTCACTAAAATAGGAGTCACAGAGGCCCCTGTCCATATGTACACAGGTATTTTGGTAGTTTTGCAGCTTTTCAGAAACTCTGGTATCTGCGTTTACTTGTGGACAAGGAAAATGGAGATTTTGTCTTACAACGTCAATGGTGTGCACCTGTATCCCTATTTTTGATGTCAGACTGTGCGCCGTGTTTGTAGGCTTTTGATTGGCCAAAATTTCTTGAAGACTAGGGTTATATCACCACCTGCTGCTTTGGCATGCGCTTGAGATTGTTTTTTGCATTTTCATGAACTCGGAAAAATCCCTGTTTTAAAAAATACCCATTGCACGTGTGGACATAGCCAGAGACAAAGAGTACAAAAATGTCTGCACATGGATGTATAAACTGTGCTTATATATTGGAAACTCACAGAATAAGAATTGTTTGATGGGAGCAGTGAGAGTGTTTGCCTGTGCCTGCAGATTATCAGGCTAGTTTTTTTTTTCAGATACTGTTAATTGTTATGTCATAACTGATCATGGCAAAAGAGCCTTACCGTTGCATAACAACGAAACAGAGTATAGTACCTACCTAGCTGATCCAATCAAGCACCATCCATCCCTGATGTGGACCCTGCCATCTTGCGCTAATGACATAATTTGGAGCCAGAGTGTACACAGTAAAAATCAGCCCATACACTTGCGTGAATCAGTCATGGATCATACCCACCTGAACTTTAGCCTAGCTGTATTATTTAAAAGTCTGATATCTTCAGACAATACAATTTTAAATGTATAGCTAAAGTAATTTTCTTTATTATTGAAATTAGACAGTAGAATCTTAAATCTCTGATTCATACAGGCAACCCTTTACCTAGGTTTGTTTGTGTAAATGAATTGTTAGTATTTTGTGTTGTCTTCATTTGTTCACAAAGGCATGGCATCACCTAGTTTTACATTGTCTAGAGAGGCAAGTATTTAACATTAATATAAATCCAGAATACACATCTAACACTATGTCCTGGTCAGTTTTGGGGTCGTTACACAAAAAAAGTAATACTTTTGTATTACTCCATAACATGGCCTGAAATGCATTGTCACATAATTACCAGTTAACAATATAAACCTTAGGCTAGTGTTTCAGTTTGAACACAAAGCTGACAACCCAAAGAAGAGTTGAAAACCAGCCCAAAGAGACTTCAAAGCAATTGCTACTAGGATTCTACTGTAGAAACATGTACAGGTAGAAAAGAAGGCTACAATGCTACAAGCCTGAATGCTCATCACTGCCTTTGTTACCTGCTGAAGATCAGGTTCTGGCTGCTGATCTGGGGTCCGCAAACACTCTACTTTACCATCAGTCTGGGTTCTTTGCTAGCTTTGTGTTAGCATGCTGTCTGTGCAGATGTTTGCAAAGAGATTATGTTGTGTTAGCAGTATAATGCAGTTGTTTCTGTTTCTGGACTCACCATCGCACTCTTGGCCTTTAGTACAATAAAAATAAAAGCAATGTTCATATAATGTTCCTCAGAGGTTGTAGAACCCTCCAAGTTTCATAGAAAAGTGATGTTACTTTCTCTTAGTTTAACTGAACAGGACTCAAGCTATGTTATTTGGGGACAGTGACAATTCGGCGCGGGGGGGGCAATCAGGACCAATCTTGGTCTGGATGCCTCCATTGGTGTCTTGGAAGAAGAGCATTGGCAGATGTGCTGCTTATTCCCTGTGGCTGATTTTCCATGATGATGCTGCTGGTATGCATAGCTATGATGTACTGCAGAATTGCAAACTATGAGCAGAAAAAATATACAGTATGTAGAAGGTATGCAAAGATACGTTTTTGGCTCAGTGTAAAAAGAAGATCTTTACTTTACATTAAACATTACATTAATGTTTAATTAATTATATCAAAGAAAATATTTATTACATAACAAAACACATGCATTTCGTATTGTACTACTCCCAAAAAGTCTGCTTCAAGCTGTTCCTAAGCACTTTTTTGCCATGAGCAGTTGTGCTTGGTCTGCAGCAATGCTTAGGTGGATTGTGTGTTACAAAGTTACATGCTCATTAATGCCAGTTGAGCTGAACATTGCACTGAAACGAGTTGATCAATGTTTTCACCAATTGAATCACTGTTGTGGCTGATCTATGTATGCTTTAGCATTTTTTAAAATCTGTGCTATTCTTTATTGATTATCACTAGACTGTATATTAAGAAAAACAAGTTAACTTGTGCTACACAATTGTTCTCGTTTTCCAAAATATGGGTTTTTAATCGTGCTTAAGATATAAGATGATCTTTTTCCTAACTCAGACTTCTGTGCTAAATTTGTGCTAGAATGGTGCTCCTAGTAGGACTGCAACAGATTAAAAAAAAACAAAAACAAAAAAACCCTGCAACATCGACCGAAACATAACCAGTGACCAACCAGACAAGCAAGAAATCACACCTACTGCTGGCACACACACAGCACCATGGTTAGGTCTGGATAAAATTGATATGATTTGACTGACAGCTCTTGTTTTACAATCCTTCAGGTTAAACACACAAACTTTCCCTCTTTTTCAGTTTGTGTGTTTGTGTCACACACACGCGCACACACACACAGACACAAAGAGCATCGCATGGTGTGTTTTTGTTGGGATTTTGACAAACAACAACAGTGACCTTTAAGGGAGGCGAGGCAGCATGGCTGTGATCACAGGGAATGGAAACGGAGCCAGAGTGAAATGTCAACCGTCCCTGTGGTCTTAGCACTGACGCAAAACTGCCAGAAAAGGGAGAGAAAGAGAGTGTGCATGTGTGAGTGAATGTGTGACAGTGTGTGTGTGTGTTAATCTTGCAGGGGGGTGTTCTTTGTGTCAGTGAAGGAAAATGTGTCATTTGTACACGTGTGTGGCAGAAGAGTGCACAAGAGCATAAGAGAAACGAAGCTTACACTCTTTGAGATTCATATCAGTCATTCATCTGCTAGTTTTACAAAAGGAAATCATTGCACATAGCTGATGCATCATCACTTCCACTGAGTGTCAGCGAAGTTGCATAGCAGTCAGAGATAGAGTCATTATAGTCATATGATTGATGTGTGAAATGGCATGAAAGGTATGAGGTACGACGGTGTTACGCCCTTACATTGTCCCGATAATGATGCTCTTCCACGAGGTTGTGAATGGGAATAATCTTGCATATGGGGCAGCTGCTGAGCTGCAGATGTTATTAGCAGCATTATATGTAGAAGGTAACCTCCACCATTCATATAAATCATATCTCAAATCCAACCCTGTATAAGAAAAACACCTGCGTATGGCCACTATTTGAATGTCAAAATCTTTCCAGCATTTGGACTTTACGCCTTCTACCAACTTAAGTGACTGCCAGATGGTGCAAATCACACAGAGGTTGAACCTCATGACTTGTAAAACATCCACTTCAACTCTTTGATTGTTTGAGCAATTGTTGAAACTTGGAAGATTGCATAAGTGAATGATAGTTTGAAGTGCATGTGACAACTTAATCTGCTGGTTTAATTTATTAACAAGTTATTGACCTCATTTATGAAAAGAAATTTTATAGATAATAACATCGCCTTCACTGATTATTCTTGCATTTTACTCTGTTATAGACATAATAAGACATTAAATGAACTTTTTTTCTTTTCAAGTATTTGCGCCTTTTCTTTCAATGGTTATATATTTTATGGTTAATTCCTAACATTACAGTGTAATTCTTTCCAGTTTATAACTATTTTTGTGGTGTACTAGTATTATACTTACACGTGGTTGTAAGGGAACAAAATGTGAAGTTATGGAAGAAGGGCAGGGATTAAAGTGGGGCGGAACAATCCAGAATGGCATTCAGGGATCTTCAGTTAATGAGTAATTAAATCTGATAGGCAGTTAAATACAAAATGCTGTCAAACAGTTAATTCTTCACGTGCTGCAGCCTGGCAGTCCTTCCAGCTGATGCCACGGAGACATTTAAAAAGGACATGAAACACTACATGTATTAAGGCTAATTTACACCATGGACACCTACTGTAAAAAAAAACTATCACAGATTTAACACTGTCTGTGAAGCTGGATTTAAAAATAAGTGTTTAAATTTACAGTTTTTAGAGCATGTGTAGCACCATCTTGTCCGAGTACAGAATGTGACGTCACTGGGTTGGTTGGTTAGTTGCCGCTAACAGTCCTACATTAGTTTATGTTAGCTAACTAGTGACAGAACCCATAACAAGGAAACTAAAACTAAAATGCAGTGTAAAGGGGTTTTTGTATTGCCCCTGGCTACAGAAATTAGTTTTATGTTAAAAACCAGGAAAAGACTGTCCACTTTCATTCTCTGTCTCAGTAAGTGGTTCTTCACTGTTGGCTAGCTGCACTGAAACTGGAGAATCCACCAGTTAGCTGTAATGCTCGGGACTGTAGAACACTTTATAAATGAGGACTGTGTGGAGGAGAGGCTGTTTGAGTCAGGACTGACGAGCTGAAGTCCGACGTTGTCCCCTCTGCGTTTGATTTTTGCTTGTCGGGTCGGGTGTACAGACTGAGCAGTGCAATCAGCTGGCAGAGCAGATGTCCACAAGATGTGATCAGCACTATTTTATGCAATATTAAGGTGTAATTTAACCCCCAGTCATCTCTGGGTTAAGTCTTTCTTTTCCCAAGCACACCCAACCAGTTTACAACATAACAGGTTAATACATGCGCATCACACCACAACCATAGCTAAGTTTCTTACTGACGCTTGATGGGGAATCCTAATATCCATCAGCATCTCCGCAAAGAAAAAAAAAATCTCCACCTTACCGTCTCCTTCACTTAACATTTGATTGACGTGTGCGATGGACCTGAAACAACAGGAGCCTCCTAGGAAGAGATG
>VUQI01015495.1:2201-14060 GCA_015106735.1 Paratilapia polleni
TGTTTTAACAGGAATAAACCTCCGGCACAACCAGGCTCAGGGAGGGGCAGCCATCTCCTACGACTGGTTGAGGGTGAGGGGAAACAGAAGAGAGCAGAGGGAGACAGGACAAAAGACACACATGAGAGATAATAATAGCTAATGATTAAATGCAATAGTGGTGTATAAACACATGGAGAGTGAAAAGAAGTGAGTGAAGAAGAAACGCTCAGTGCATCATGGGAAGCCCCCAGCAGCCTAGACCTATTGCAGCTTAACTAATGGATAGTTCAGGGTCACCTGATCTAGCCCCAACTATAAGTTTTATCAAAAAGGAACGTTTAAAGCCTAATCTTAAAAGTAGAGAGCGGTGTCTGTCTCCCGAATCCAAACTGGGAGCTGGTTCCATGGGAGAGGGACCTAAAATCAGGAGTCATTAGACATGCCCATCTAAAGCTATGTACAAGATTACCAACATTAATGTGATGTGGCCAGCATTTCACACAAGATCCTGTATACGCAGAAGACAAATTATTATCAAAATTCCAAATCACCTTTAAATAACCCCTAACAATACCTATCAGCCCACTCTATTTCAAAAAGCATATGTGTTGAAGATATCCTTTCAATAATTAAAAAAATTCAAAACATAATTATCATGTAAACCTGTTTTTCGAAAGATCACATGCACTCTGATTAAATGACCATGACTTTCATTTTTCTATATTTTTCAAAACAGCATTCAATTTAATTACTCCCATGGCACCATTCTGCTAGTCCTGAACTTCAGATTCTTATCAAACTTTTATTTTTTATTACTAGACATGACAAATGAGTGGGTCTGTAAAACTCATTAAGTATAGATCCATATCGTGGTCAGTTTTCCATAATATCACACATACCTGGTCTGATTATTAAGTATTAAGTTGCTTATCAAAGAAGATCTATTAAAAGTTATAAGAAAGACCTTGAAGCATCCATAGACAGATTGGTCGTATTAAAGCATTCCCGTGGTATAAAATGCTACAACAGTACAGTTTATTATCCTCAGAACATGTTTCCTTTTTCCAATATTGACATTGTGTCCAGTTGCTTCAAGTCATTTCCCCCTCTGTAGCTGTCAGGCCTTAACTCACACCTCAGGGCTAGATAAGGCCTCTTTGCTCCATTGCACTTCATAACAACATATAGACACCCAAACCAACGGTGTGTGTATATCTACTGTACACACAGAGGTCCACTCTAAGCTTATAGCAATCTGTGGGCATTTTTTTAAGCTTCCCTGGCTGCAGTGAAAGTAGGGATGCTGTATATCAGGTAAGGTAGGAAAACTTTTTTATAGCTGTTTGGCCTTAGCTATGGAATGTGTCCAAAAGTGTCACTGTTGGAGTTGGGCCCTATTCTTGAAGTCTGTGCTGTGCCCAGTGTTGTGTGTCTCTTTAGAAAACAGTTCTGCAAACTTTTAATGTGTGCAAAAAACTTTGTTTCATGAGAATATATGTTATGCCTTTGCACTGTTGCGTGGTGGTTAGCACTCTTGCCTCACAGCAAGAAGGTCCTGAGTTCAAATCTACCATCTGGCCAGGGCCTTTCTGTGTGGAGTTTGCATGTTCGCCCCGTGTCTTCGTGGGTTCTCTCCGGGTACTCCGGCTTCCTCCCACAGTCCAAAGACATGCAGATAGTGGGATTAGGTTAATTGGTAATTCTAAATTGGCCGTGGGTGTGAATGTGAGTGTGAATGGTTGTCTGTCTCTCTGTGTTAGCCCTGCGACAGACTGGCGACCTGTCCAGGGTGTACCCCCCGCCTCTCGCCCTGTGGCAGCTGGGATAGGCTCCAGCCCCCACTCGTGACCCTGAATAGGATAAGCGGAAAAAAATGGATGGATAGATGGATGGATGGATGGAATCAATTAGGTTTTTGGCAGTCAAGCATTACAGTTGTCTTTTTAGTACAACTGTTGTGAAAAGCTAAAGCTTAAAGAAAAACAAATTATGTCCACCAGCACTTCTTCCCCCAACTTCTTTGGTAAAAGTTTGCAAGATGGATGTGGTTTCATCCTAAATATTTTAGTAGACTGGTTGGGTTTACTCACTTTTTATAAGTAGCTTCTAATGGACTCATATGCTGTCAAGATAATATCTTTAACCACTGGTCCACTCCTGATTAAGATTTAAGGCTGCTAGACTAGCCTAGTGCTAGCTTTGTGCTAGGATAAACACAGTACTGAGCTAGATAGTCATATTTTCATGTGGCGGTGTAAATTACATGTTGCTTGTTAAGGTGATTGCATATGTTATCATAATATATGAGTGATTAAAATTAGACGCTGTCTTGATTGCTTTTTGGGTGCCAGCATTTTAAGATTTAGTCAGCCAAAGAAATCAGTCAGGAGACATAGAAACGCTCATTAACTTTCCTTTTGTCATGTACCATACATAAGTTAACAAAAGCCCCCACTACCTTCTCATAATTACATTGTTATATTGGCAGGGGTATAATTTTCTAGAGATGGTAATTACTTGTGGTGTTGTTACAATGTTGCCATATATCATGAAGTGCTCACTGCACCTTGCAACAGTGTAGGATCTGGTGTTTATAGTATTTAGAGGACTACCCATAGTGCATCTCTCTTTCTTCAAAGGGCAGACTTATGCCCCCAGGGAGCGTCTAGGTTTGTCTCAGACTCTAAAAGAGCCATCACAGAGAGAGAAGGGGAAGACTGGGAAAGATGTGGAAAAGAACAGAGAAAGAGATGGATGAAAGAAGACAAGTACATACTTGTGACACCTTGTCAAATCATGAACAAGTCACAGAAACTGAACACACACATTAACTTAAATTGCAGTGGAGATTCATTGATTCTTAGGTCAAGTGGTTGGAAGTCAGTTGCATGCCAACTTGAAGAAACAAGCACAATTTGCATGGCATTTCTTCTGCAACATGGGGAGGTCCCAATTTGGTATTTGTGTCTACTTGTGTCTACTGTTGACTGATGCCCTTTGTAATAAAGCTGGCATGCTTGTAGTTTGACTGTAGTCTGCTGGTTGGTCATTTAGTATTCCATGCCTCACCACACCAAAGCTGGACACTTCTCTGCAAATGTAAGACATCCTGATTCAAATGTCAAATTTGAATATTTCCCCCTGTATCTGATGAACAAGCATCTTTACTGCCTCTATAATCGTCCACTCAGGAGCTGAGAATTTAATTTCTCTTTCTGCCTGCTGTTACAAAGGTCAGACTGATAGGATTTTATTTGTTGCACACTGTTCAGATGGGAATGAAGTATGATCTTCTTGATTAGTCTCATAATTCTGTTATCAGCACTCCTAAAGGTTGCACGAAAGCTGCTTTCAACCTGCACCTGTTTGTCCTCAAATGGGTGGAGTTAATGCTGCATTACCTTACAATAACTTAAAAATAAAAGAAAATAAGGGGAAAAAAACACTAAACGTTATCTTGACTGGATTTTTCATGCCAAGAATATCTGAAGAGACACACTGAATGACTAATTGTTCTAAATGCATTAATCAGCCTGCTCTCTGTATAGAATACAAGAACTTTTGATGCTTATGAAGGTTAATTGTTATACCTACTTATACCAGTCCAATATTTATAATATTTATTTATATATATATGCTAACATCACCAGTTCAGTCCTCAACCTTTGCAAAATACAATAAGTCTAGCAACTGTCCCTGGGGCCAAAGCACCCAGGGATGGCTGGGCTGTTCAGAGTGCTGCAATGCCCCACTCCGTCCCGATTAACTGTCACCATAGATAAAGTCAGGCAAGATAACTCCCACACCCTAGCTATGCTTGTTGTTATCCAGAAGGCGGTGGGAAACCCTGCTGACACAGGTCTGGTGTCAGTGCAGTATACTGTACAACAAAAGCACAGTCTATCACTCTTACAGCTTTTTTCCCAATGCAGAGCCAGAACATGAGAATCACCTGACACACATAGACCCACATAAAATACCAACTAGACCTCCCAATTTTTCAGGTCTTTTGAGGGGAAGCTACCATTGTCAATTCAACATATAGGATATGGCAGGACAGCAAGGAAGAAAAGACAGATTGTGTTCATAGAGAAAATTCAGCTTTTTTACAGGCAGGAAGACAAGAGTATAAGGAAAGTGAGTGTATGTGAGTGTCAGAGGATAGTGAGTTCTGTTCCGCTGTACCCATTGTCCAGGAGAACAGAGCATTGTGCATCTGTGCTGCATTTTAATGAGTAGTGACAGAAACATACAAATGCCAATTTAATGAGGAATGGTAAAACACAAACTCAGACATCACTGCTGATTATAATGATAAAGATTAAACTTTAAAAAAGGGAGAGAGAACCACCATGCTGCTTCCCTTGGTCATATAGCTGGTAAAAGAATTCCAACTGTTTCCCATTATCATAAGGGCTTCCTCACCAAAGCCGAATAGGATTGTAGTAGAACTGGCCATGTCTCTTTGAAGAGATGACAATACCTGCTTTTTTCCAGCTATATACCTAAATCTAAAATGAAATGAAAACATTTGTTTGTAGCTAAAAAATAATGTAACAGAATTCAAATAAAAACAAGTTGCTTTATCCAATAAGTAGATATGCTGGCCACAAGTCATCATTCAGCAGTGCTGTCACCCTCTTTATGAACACCTTCCAACCCACAATGAGCCAACATCAACCCGTTTTCTGAGCCACATATACACTTTGCCTGTCAGCACCCAATTAGAGCCAGAGGGGGTGAATTAACACGAAAGCCAGGAAACACCAATTAACACTGACACACTGATTTGGTGGCAGGTTCATCATTGTCTTAAAATTAGAATTAATCAACACAGCAGAGAGTGTCAAGTCAAAGGTCTGGCTACATAAGTGCCGTAGCTTATGGAAAGGTCATGTGGACTGCACGCTGAAGATTAAAAGGTGTATTAGTACTTACTCACAATATATCCTGATTATTTCTTCCTCATCAGTTAAAAAATAAACAGATTTTTTTCCTATTATCTCTGCACAGAGGACAATAAGCAGAATACAAAAGTTCTAAATGCTATATGAGAAAAACGTCTATGTTTTTCACATAATTCTTCTACACTTAATTTACATTTATTCACTAGCAAATGATGAGTAAATGCAAACCTCCGTCAAGGACATGCTGGTTTTCATGAGCATTTTCTTTATGAGAGAAGGGTTGTTAGAGTCAAGCTCAATGAATATTTCTTCAGCAAAGTCCTAAATGAGCTAAATATAGTGTACACCTGTCAATTAGAGTCACTGTAAGAATAGCACCTGAAGGTGAAGCTGCTGTGTATGCTTGCTTTCTGCAAGGAGAGGACAGCTGTTGTAAGACTTGTGTGTATGTCCCTAATCAACATCCTCATCTTAACTAATTTCAAAGAGAAATATCTGGCTCACAACAATGCTGGATTCCATTTTGGATCCATACAAGGTGCTAAAATAACTTTATTCCTTAAGCTCTGCTGTCCTTTAACAAAAAATAATGTAAACAAGTGATTTGATACAGACTTATACAAATGCCTGATAACTTAGCCATTAGTTGTTAACAAACATTTTGAGCCAGCTTAACAGAACCTTAACAGTCAACAGGACCGCTGGAAAATACATTATTTGAGGGATGAATGACTACTGTTTAAATATCTACCATCTGTCAGCCTGCGGCTGGTGTTATACCATATTCTCTGGCTCATCAGATTCTCTGACCTGTAGCAGTGTAACTGTGAATGTGCCTTAGTTTGAATGTGCATATAAAACACCAGTGATTTATTTAATGATAGTCATAGAATTTATCTACATTTTTCTTCGGTGTTGTTTACATCAGCTATTATGGATTCTGCAACTGCAGCACAATACCCAGCGAGGAGCAAACACCGCTCTCCCTCACAGCAAGAAGCTGGAAGGAGTAAGGACAGAGTTAATCAATTTCACAGAGCCGTGATAAGACATGTTTGGAAGCCGTCCAGCCTTTTAGCATGTTAGAGTGTTCATGGTTTAAGTTAAATCATTAATAACCGTATTTAATTGGCATCTGATATTTGGTCCCTAAATCACAATTAAAATGAATGATTTTGTTATTAAGATGTTTAAAAGAGGGTATCTTGTGAAATTTCATGTAATAACTTATCTGACACACAACAGTCGTGTTTTGACACTGCATGGTAATTTTATTTTATTTTTTTTAACTTAGAGGTGTCTTTATTCTCAGTTTGTTATACATTTAGACCTGGATTCAGATTTGATGATCTATTTATTGTATGGTCTACCTTACAATATAATGCACCTTGACATGTGTGAACTGATGCTATAATTAATAAAGCTGAATTGGATTGAATTTTGAAACATATCCCTACCACTGCCTCCCTGATTTTTACAGTCGCTGCCAACCTCTCTCTCTCATTCCCTTTATGCCTGTTATTCTCTGATCTGGCACTGCATTGCTCTGAGAGCTGGCAGTGGGTTTCATGAACATATTAAAAGTCTGGATCTATTCATGTTCTTATTCTTGGCATGCTGCCACACAGTCCAGATATCTGATGTTATCTGCCCAATTGTGCACCAAAAACTGGACCGTGCAGAGGATGCTGGGAGTTGCACAGTGTAATGACAAATGCTAGCTTGACCAGATGAGCGAGCTAAAGGAACATTCAAAGCAGTAAGCTTTAAATCAACTTTATTTACTTCTGTATTCATTGCTGGGTAGCAATAATGGACAATATGACACAAATTGACTGTCACACAAATCCTGATAACATTACATTAAAGACGCAAAAGTCTTTATATGCAGTGGTGGGGTGTGGTTTTAGTTCAGCTGCAGGGGGAGAGGTGGAGCTGGGTGGTTCAGGGAGCAGTCCCAGGTGGGGTTGATTGGCACAACAGCCTTTCCTATTTTTGAAGTAGCATGCTGGGACCTGGAGGACACACACACAGACCAGCAAGCAAGACAGCCACATCAAGCTGAGGGCTGAGAGGAAAAAGGACCCTGAGCTTATGTTGCTGAGTGTGCTTCACCACGCCTGGCATGCTATAGTGAAACACAAGGCCCCTGTTAATTGTAGTGTGTATAAATATAAAATAAAGAGACTGTTAACTGGCATCAGTGTGTGTGATTGTGCTGAGAGAACCCAGTAGCTGAGTGTTACTACAGTATAATACCATAGACAGCATAAAAGATGGATATATCCACCGCGACGGCACCCATTGGTTCCTGAAGTCCCATTTTGAAGCCTCGAGATGAGCGTTTCCGCCATTGTCATCTTGGTTGCAAAAACCGGATGTGACAAGAAAGGGCGGGTCTATGGTTATGGTCCTGGTTAATCTGAGAATCTGTTGGCTATTGTGTGTATTGTATAGCCCCTCAGCAGAACATTTTCAAACAGCTGATAAAAAATGTAAACCATTGTCAGACTAGTCTGATGCTTTAGACATTGCATTTGTGTTTCCTTTTTTATTTAAATGCAGATATCTGTTTATCTGTCTAGAAATTATGTCCTGATAAGTATAATAAGTAGATACTATTAGACTGACAGACTTCAGGATTTTAGTATGTTGGGAAAAACTCAAATCACCACCATCAAACCAAACATTTTTTTGAAAGATGTTTTTTTCCCTCCAGTATGGAGGCTCGTAGAATCTATTGTGAGAAACACTGAATGGATTTTGCAGCTCTTGGTGGCTCTTAATATAAAATAATAGTATAGTAGAACACACATGTTTATACTCTCTTTTATACTGTATCCTTGTGCAGTACAACAGTGGCAAACAGTAATCAAAGACAGAGAGAAACCCTCAGCATAACATAACCACAGGATCCCCTAATGTAGGTCTCTAAAGGTTCAGGGTTGTCCTTTAATTTGCCACCAGCCTGTAGATGTCAACTCAAATCTTCAGGCTCAAATTGTGGTATATATTTAGCAACTTGATAGACTGGTACTTTCTGGCCACATCAGAAAGATTTTAAACCAAAGGCTTCAAGCAGCAGCATATATACAATAATACAGTGTTTCACTGATCAAAGCAGAATTATTTTAGTGGAGCACATCAAAAGGGAATAAGTAATATTGATGATGTGTGCCTTTCAAAGGAGCTGAGCTGGCAAATAGTTATACTGAAGTGGGCATGGGTGTATGAGCCAACAGTAGGGGTGAGTTCAAGTGAGTTAGAGAAAGAGACAGCCTGATAACCATTCTGGGAATGCTGTTAAAGTTATGAATGTTGCATTTAATGCAGTGCAAAGTGTGATGTATACTAGCTGGCATGTCTAGACTGATCGTTCTGAATCTTGCCCAGTGCCATAAAATCTTTTATAATGTAGGTATTTTTTGTGTCATTCCACCTACTAGCCTGGCACCTTTCTGTATTTGTCAAACTAAAAATCTAAAATTAAATTTCTTTAATTCTTCTTTCTCTTTGTCTAATCCTAACCAAGCCCTACCTGCAGGGCTGTCACATCATAAAACAGATTTTGGGATGAACCAGCAAATGGTGTCATCCTGCAGACACTGACATCAGATCAGAAAATGCTTGGTATAGCATCCCCTGCAGCTATTGCAAGAGATGTCACATACAACTCTGATCTTTCTCTCTGGTGAGATCATGTCTTAAGGGTGCACATACAGATATCCTAGGGTGCTGAATGGTTTGTAATGAGTTTAGAGCCACTGTAGTCATGATAAATATGATGCTTCTGGAACCTCATGACTCAGCTTTCTATTTTGAAGTTCCTATTATTACTGAAGTCTCTAATAGGAAAAAAAAGTATTACTTAAATTGCTGATGAATTCAAACAGCAGTGAAACTTACTACCTTCAGGTTTATTGACGGGATTTCAGCAAATTTACATGGCATATGAAATACAGAAAAATGATAATAGACAATATTCATTAATCAATTAAGTCTGTCGGCTTAATTATTAAACTGTCATGGTTGAGGCAGGAGTTAGGACCCAAACACAGGCCACAAGAAACAAAAGAATGAACTAAAAGCGAGCCCTTATTGCAGCTGACGCAAAAGGTACAAAAAGTAGCAAAGTCCAAAACGTAAGGTAGATCAAAATCCAAAACATAGCACAAAGAGCCAGTGGATAAATAAAGAGAATAAACTGAGACATGAGGGAAAAACACAGGAACATACACAGATACGTATCTCCACACCACAAAGCACAAAGAGGAGACAATACTATACTAAGAGAACTGACTGGAGATGACAAACAGGTGAGGGACAAGATGCAAAACTGGATGCAAAAGGAAGCAAAATTGACATAGGATAGCAAAGCAAACTAACCTGCAAAGTAAAACAGGAAACAACCAAAAGAGACTACACAGACAGGAATACAAACTTAACAAGATGACAAGGGAACACAGAGGGACCAGGTCATAAACATGGAAATGACATGAAAGGAGGCACAAACAGAAATACTGGTTAGACTACTACTAATCATAATAGTAATGATGAACATGAACCAAAGCACAAGATAACACAAAAGCTAAGACTGATCACTAGAATAAACAAAACACAGAAACCAAAGACTCAATAATATAAGAACTAATAACATTATAATACAGAAAAAAAAACAGCACACACACACACACACATACACAAATCAAAACTTCAAGCAGACCAACACAGCAAACATTAACCAAGACTCAAATACAGTAAGAATCAAGGACCAGAATCCTAGACAGAAAAAAAACAGGACCAAAACCCAGGGATGATGCCATAAACTGGGACTAGAGCCCTCTCCTTTGGAAGTACTACTCTTTCTAAATGAATTTGGTAACTAGATATTTCATCCCACCTGCAACATACAAGTAAGTGATGTTTTTTTCAGTTAGCGTATGTAAAGAAAAAAAGAAACACTAAGTTTAAATGTACTAAAGGTATTTACTTAATTATTAATTAACACCACAAAGATGAACATCTGATGTTTCACACAAGTAACCTAGCTAATAGCAAACCCAGCATCTGGATTAGGGCCATTTTTCTGGTGGAGATAACCAGCTCAGTTAAGATTTGAGTAAAGTAAAGTACTTGCTGTAAAAGTAACAGGATTCATCAGGGGAAAACGCAAATATCAAACACAAAACAAAATATAACTGAATGGTCATATAAGCATTAAAACTATTTTCTAGAAAAAAATTTAAGAAAAGAATAACTATAAGCTTGTACGTCTGTAGTTAAAAAGACATGTAGTCATTAATTGTTTTTGGACTGTAGATGACAGCTATTTGACAAGTCACAAATTTTGCTGCAGGAGCTTGGCAAACTATAACTGACCTTCTCTGTTAGAAATAATTCCACCTCAAAGTAGAATTAGGGCTAAATTCTCTGCATTTCACTCACTATTCTTGAAGTGTGGGTAGAGTGTGACATCACTAAAAGAGATGGCTACTAAGTGAGGTCCATTGTGAAGTTACTTTAGCCTACTGCAAGCTAAAATTGTGTATTCTGAGGGGCTCTTTTTGACAAAAGAAATTTTTGATGCTTTGCTGTGGTGCTTTTCCCTTTTGGGCTATTTAGATGCGTTTAATCTCTTCAGTGTCCATGTGTTCAGATTGCAGCATTGACTGTGTATCATTGTGAAACATAAACAAAACCCATGGGTACTATGATCCTTTCAGTAAATATTGTCCAAACTTCAAATTCCATGAAGTATCCCCTAGCCAGTGGACATTTAAAAACTTGTATATAATTACCTGTTCATGAAACATGCCTGACATATGCCTTTATTTTATTCATCCATTCATTCATTCATTCATTCTCCCAAGCTAAAGTTATAGCAGTCACGTGGTTCATGCTTTGCACAGTTAACCCCTGTTGTTACATGTGTTCTGCCACACTGAACCCAGCATATCATTTTAAGCCTAATATGCAATATTCTAATCAATTTTAATCATCACAATTATTATAAAAAAATAAGTACTTATAACTAGAATACTCTCAGAAGTAAAGCTGTTTTTCAGGGGTATTTTGTGACTACATTCAAACCTGCAAAGGCTAATGCTCATGTGAGGCCTATATTTTCTTTGTAACTGGAAAGCAAAGACAATACACAACATTTCAAAAATATTATCATATCTAGACATATCTATCTATCTATCATATATATCAATCATATCTAGGCATATCTCAAAACTTAGCTGGGGCTATTTGCTGTTAATGTTACTACTCGTACACTTGGGTCACCAACTTCCCACAATACTGGACCTACAGTCATGGTAAAAAGCAGTGGAGTGCGGTGATTTTTATCGTTTATGCACAGCTCTCTTAAGGTCCACCGCATTTCAATGGGGTTGAGGTCTGACTGGGCCATTGTAACACCTTGATTCTTTTCTTTTTCAGCCATTCTGTTGTAGATTTGCTGGTGTGCTTGGGATCATTGTCCTGTTGCATGACTCAATTTCAACCAAGCTTAACCTGCTGGACAGACAGCCTCACATTTGAGTCCAGAATACTTTGGTATACAGAGGAGTTCGTGGGCACAATGACTGCAAGGTGCCCAGGTCCTGTGGCTGCAAAACAAGCCCAAATCATCACCCCTCCACAACTGTGCTTGACAGTTGGTATGAGGTGTTTGTGCTCATATGCTGTGTTTGGTTTTTACCATCCATGGCGCTGTGCATTATGGCCAAACATCTCCACTTTGGTCTTGTCTGTCCAAAGGACATTGTTCCAGAAGTCATGTGGTTTGTTCAGATGCAACTTTGTAAATCTAAGCCATGCTGCCATGTTCTTTTAATAGAAAAGAGGCTTTCTCCTGGCAACCCTTATAAACAAGTCATACTTGTTCAGCCTTCTAATTTTGCTATCTGTGAACTTTAACATTTAACATGCTAACTGAGGCCTGTAGAGTCTGAGATGTAGCTGT
>VUQI01015504.1:2044-18476 GCA_015106735.1 Paratilapia polleni
AGCAGAACAAGAAGCGAGGACTGAAAAAAAAAAAAAAAAAAAAAAGAAAAGGACTGAAAAAAAAAAAAAAAAGAAGAAGAAAGAAATCCAAAAATCAGTACTCAAAACTACAAAGAAAGAGGAAAACTAAGGATAACAACGGGAGCCGCAGATTATGCCTCTCAGTATTGTTTTGTATATGAAGTAAATAACATTTCAGTGGCTGCCTTCTCTAAATTGTGGTAAACACACATGGTAATATTCAAAATAAGCAGCATACATTATAAAGTACAGAAAAAAGATGTTGTATTTATTTATTCATTTGTTTGATGCCTTCTTTCATCTTTGACTCAGTTCCATTATTGAGGTGTGGATTAACTGATAAACATTCAAATAGCCTTTTGACTTTCCAGTATCAGATCATGTGATTGTGACAAACCACGTCTGTAACTTTACAAGTCCACTGCATTGACATTCGCACTCACTTCAGTGGGGGGTTTTGAGCCAGTAAGAAAAATTCTCCCTTTCATCTGTTATGCAGCTACAGTATTTTTGTAACTTTTCAGCCCCAGTAACACCTAGTGTGAACATGCGATCTGTATCTGAATATGTTACCTGGATAATGTCGGATTCTTGGATCTTTGCATTAAACCTACTGCTCTGTTTTAAAATGCATTCACTTTATCACAACTCTGTCTGCATTTCCCCCTTAGCTGGTCTTAGGATGCTGCTGTATGGGCTCTATTTTCTTTTTTTCCTTTTTTTTGTTGTTGTTCAGTGCCAAGCTAATGTTATTGCTACTTACTGTAGCTGGACTTAGCAATAAGAGGAGGAGTTAGGTTACCTCTCAACTTGTGGGAGTGATGGCTTTTCTTCCAAATGAGGTAAGCCTGCTGAGAGTCTGACCACCTCCAAATGTGGTCTGGCTGATCTGATCGCATTCCCAACACATTCTGCTTATGCACATATGCATTTTCTCTTATGCAGGTTTCACCTGCATACAGATAACATGCTATTACCAGGTGTAAATGAGGTAATTATGTAAACAAGGGTGTAACTCTTAATGGCTTTTCACAGAGAAAATATCAAAAACAATTAAGGACTAAAACTGCTAAGCTGGCACCTTCTAACAAATAACACACTATTTACAGACATCCTTTTTTGTTTTTCGTAGATATTTGTGTGCATTCAAACTGCAGGGCCAAAAGCATGAAACACTAGAAGTGCTTCCTTCTTAAACCAATAATTTTATGTGTGTTTGTGCGTAAAGAAAATTATATGAGTTATGCAAAGCTCACAGTAGAGCACACCTGAGTTTGGGGTTTGTGGGTACCATAACCAATGCACCTACCATATTGTTACAGGGCAACCATGTCTCCTAAAGTGTGTTTATTAATTTATTATTATTATTTACAACTCACAGGATTTTTAAGTGTTTTGGGTTGATATTTATTTCTGATAGAATTTTCTGATTTCACATGGGTCTTCTTGGTGGAGCACCATGTTTAAAAAAAAAAAAATTATTATTATTCACTGCCCTGTTGACCAAAAAAGACACTATTAGGATGCAATAAGTATATTTATTATATTAAGTATATTTATATGCTTATGTTTCATAGGGAAATATGGTACCTTTGATTCCACTAACTACTTTGCAAATGAATGGCTCTGTGCACCCACAGGTGTTTTTTTCCCCTCTGTTTAGGGTTTAAGAAAAGTTTAAAATCAAGATTAAAATAGAAGACCTTTACCATGCTCACAGTAATAAACACGTGGTTGCGGTTAAGGATCGCTGATCAGATGTTCATTGGATCAGATACCATGGTCATGGTTAAATTTGAAAACAGGAAAAAACAATGGATCTGGTGTTCAGTGTTCAGCCAACCCACCCATCCATCCATCCTTACCTCCTTGACTTCCTCCCTATACCACCTGTCACCTGACTTCATGCTTTGTTCCCACCATTATTATGACTACTAGATAATGCTATCACAATAAACAATTCTTTTTTACTCCAGTTAATGTAACTACTACCACTACTACTACTACTACTACTACTACCACCAATAATAATAATAATAATAATAATAATTTCAAATCAGCAAAGGAAAAGACATTTCTGGATGAGAGCTGAAACCAAGAACCAAGGTAGTGAACACAGAAGAACAGGGGTGTGGGAGATTCTGGGAAACTGAAAAAAGGGAGGACAACTACATTGAGGAGCAGCTGCAGAGGTATTGTGGCACATACACTGGCTCTGCTGACTGGATGATCCAGTCCTTCTGAGAGGAGGAATCTGCCGGAGCAGGCTGATGCTGTCAGCATGTGGCACAGGCATCCTTTCCAATGCATGGAGACAGCTGGTGAAAAAGGTTCATGGACACGAGGAAAACAAAAGGGGAGTGATACAGTTTTGCTGTTTTTGTTGACTGAGAGCTCCAGTGTAGCTCTTCCCTAGTAAAAAAAAAAAAATTCACACATTTACAAAAGAGTATTAATTTGGATTTTCAATGAAACTGATGGTTTTCATTGGTGTGAGGGTTAGTTTCAACCAGACTTTATCTTTTTAATTTCATTTAACTTTCAATTCTTTCAAACTTTCAATCACAAAGACTTGCCAAGGAGTTACAAATTAGGAATAAGAGAAGGAAATAAAGGAATTAAAATACATTTAAAACTATTAAAACATTTTAACTTAAAAAGCTTCAATCTTTAAAATCTTTTATACATTATTTCACAGTGATTACTCTTAATTTCTGTGCCAGCTGATGGTTCTGTTAGCATACGTAGTCTTTTACAAAGGTCTGTATGAAGCACTAATGTAGCAAAAAAGAACAGCTTGAAATCTGACATCTGCCACTGGCGTAAATATATATGAATGATGGAAGCTGCTGAAGTAGCAGTGGTTCTGAGATTCAGTGGTTTTCAGAAATGACAGAAATATATTAGTGTCAGTGTTGGATCTGGTGAAATACAAGACCAGATTTGTTTGGATTTCCAGTCAAACAAGCAAAAAGTCACAGCACATAGCAACTATGCAGGTGTTCACATCATGAGTGAGGGGATGATGGGGATGTTGTTCATACATGTCTGTTAGCCGGGGGATGATTTTTCTAGAATCAGAGAAATAGAGGAAAAAAAAAACAACAACATGGGTCTTCAATTCATGTTTCTGTCACTTCCTCCTCTTCAGGTCTGAACTTGTGCCTTTTAATGAATACCTGTGTTGAGCAGGTTGGGGTATGTAAAACAACAAAGCGTGCACACACACACACCTCCTGTGCTGTTACAACAGCACTGATGTTACAATTTAGGTGGTGTATTTTAGGCTGCGCAGCATATTATTTTGTCGTCCAGCTGCTGAGCAGCATCATAGTTGCCTATTTTCTCAGTTCAGAACAAAATTCTTCATCAGAGCTGCAACCTTACATGAGCTATGGAGGATTCTGGGTGAGGAGGGTTGCTGTGTGCGTGTTGATAGGTGCATAGACATCGCCATTCCGGTTACTGCATAGTTGCGTTATCTGCTAAGTGGTGTCCAAAGTGAGGAAAGGTATGTGGAGCATGTGGAGGAAAGTGAGCATTACACACACTGCTGTAAACTAGTACTGAAAGGAACACAAACACAGCTTCATTGATTAGAATTACAAAAGTGTGCCATGGGTTACATATTTCATGTTTGGTTCATAAGCAGAAAGCAACCTCATCACAGCCTGCACAAACTGCGCTGTTGTACTTGAACATGGTAAACACCTGGGGGGATTATTCAGTTTGTTAGCCTCACTGTGAGTCAAAGCACCAGTCTGGGTTTATGTTTATCTATAAGACCTCAAATGAAATCACACAGAAATATGCCATAACTACACACTATCCTGAAATCAATGTTACAGTAGTCAAACTCACTGAGCAGCCATACTGAAACACCTCCGAATACTTATTTGGGCAGTTATTTTGAAGAATCATCTAAATTAACTTTAATTTCAATGGTCAGCAGGACACTAAAACTGCATATACAGAATCATTATTCAGATGTGATTGAAAAGACACTGCTTTGTGGCTGACTTTAAAGTCACAGTGTGAAGCCTCAGGCTGAGAGCTTTGGCAGTCCCTATCTTTTGAAACAGAAGTGGATGAGCGAGGGGATATCAGACTGAGAAAGAGGGAACACTGCGTGGTCATACTGTAGCATTTTGTGATTGACAAGGTAGGCCCATCCTAAAGTATATGCTGCTTTGTTCTACTTTTGACACTAATGGGAACCGTAATTTACAAAATTAAACATTATGTTGTATTCAGTAGGACTTGAAACTAGCAATTAAGACCATAAACTCAACAGGAAAGTGTCTACTAAAGTCATATATCAAGAGAGCATATGTGTTGTTTTCCCATAGACTTCTATACATGCAGATTTACCAATTATGTTAGCAATTATGAAGAATCGATGTTTAAATCATTGGCTTAACTTTTCAGACCTGGAAGCTACATCCATGTTTTATGTCATCACAAATCGAGAGGAAACACCAGGAAGCTGCAACAGAGGAGGAATACCTTATCTACGACAAACAGACATACAACTCTGTACAAAAAAGCTACATATTAGATTACCAGTATAGACACTACAGATGACAAAATGGTAGAGATGCTCTTCAAGCAGCGTTCAGGTGTCACCAAACAGATGTGTCGTGACACACATGACCCTCTCACCAGCATGACCTGCAATGACTACACAGACATACAGGAGGAAACAGAACTGAAGTACATCATTCACACATATAAGCTGGAACAAGCACAGACGCAGAGGCAAAAGGTAAGTTTCCTGAAATGGCATGACCCTTACCTTTTTGATTTATTAGATATCATGTTTGAATTTACACAGTGGAAATATACCACCAGGTGAAATTATACTGACTTGTAACGTGCCCCCCCCGGCTGTGAGGATGTGGTGAATAGATGGTGAGAAGACTTCCTTCCACACAAACTGTCATTAGAAAATGGAAACTTGTACTGTTGAACTCAAGACTCAAGTATGACATGTTACATGACATAAATATAGTAGGCATGTCTTTACCACATGAAACACAGCCCTGAGAAACATGAGCTGGGTGCATTTAATTATTGGTAAAGCTGGATATGTGAGCATATCCAGGATATACAGTACAAGTTGTATATTTGAAAATATGCAGCCTACACAATATATGGAATGAGTGACAGGAAGACACCTAAAAGAAGCATTAAAGCGGGCTTTACAGCAGTCTTTATTATTAGTGTATGCCATCACCAGAGTGTGGGATTCACAGATTTGCATGATAGTGATCAAACTGTGGGTGTGCACAGCAGCAGCTGTGAAATGTTCCATCAGGTTGACATGCTATGATATGAATGCTTTATATACCAATAAAGCTGAGAATACATAGTACGGAAGAAGTGTAAATGTAGGCATCTACTCATTGTAACTGAACTTTTTTTGTAAAACAGTTGAAACTTCACATTGATCCCAGGACAAGTATATATATAGCCTATAGTCAGCAAATATTATATAATAGTGCACTTACTCTTGTGTGACTGATTATGAATTGTATGACTTCGATTTCAGTGTAACAAAAGAGTGATGTGTCCTGATTCAGTTTCAGCTCATGTCATGTGTTTGAAAGGGAATGTGGTGACACTGCATTCTTAGCATGTTGCTGTTCTGAGTAGACACATTAAAGTGCACACTTTAGTTCTTACTGTTTCGAATTTACATATACATACACATAGACAGGATGCACAAAATGTCTTCATTAAAGCTCTAGTGTATAGTTTTATGCAATGAAGGAGCCAATTGGTTATAATGAGTGTTAAACAGGACAAAAATATTCCAGACATTCCACATCTATTACACAGCAGAGCCTTTGCTTGTCAATAAACTGGCTAAATGTATTGTATTAAGCAATATACCCAGAGAAGGCTAAGTGTTACAAATTTCAAGTTGTGCCATAAAACATAACAACCAAATTAGTAACTTCGTCAGAATATATAAATTGTTTTACTTGATTACTTTTAAACTTTTTCTTCCAAATGTTTTAATATGGGCCTTAATCCAGAAAAGTCTCCAGGCTGTGCATGTTTCCTCAGGTTTGACATCAAGCATTTGGTTGCTGGCAGCACTTCACTGCTGTGAACAAGCGTCACGGCTCTGTGAAGTCATGTTAGAGCTCTTTTCTGAGTTCAGAAGAAGAATAAAGTTGAATTTTCACGACATGGCAGCCTTGGGGTGGATGGCTTATCACAGGCATGTTAGACGGGGGTTTCTTAGAGCAATGTCCATTGATTTGATTTGCAGACAAGAGGCAGTGGGACAAAAAGAGAAAAACGACATTTGAGCCCATGCTGCCAAAGGAAAGGAACCTGTGAACATGTAGAGCTCCTAGTACGCCAGAAGTAGAAAAGTATTCAAATGTAAGCTCAGTATCTGTAACAGATAATGATTATGTATATTTTATAATTGACTTAACTCTGACATGCAACTAGTTACTTCCTAACACTGAACATAACCCTCTGTTTTAACAGTTAAATGCAGTTTTCTGGTTGGACTACATGCATATTCCCAGTAATCTAATAACTTCTCGATTAAATATACCAAGAAACAATTTTCACTCCTCTTATAATTGCAGCAAACAGCTGTGGGTGGAGCACATGAAACAGAGTTAGAACAACTTTAATCTCCACAGTAAGGCCACTTGCCCTTGTGCATTAATAAGTCAGGCTGGTTGAGAGCCTATTGAAGCACGTATGGTATCTGGATCTGCTTAGGCATTCTGCCCTGCAGCAACACTGTGGTATGACTAATGTAATAAAATTCACGTTGTGCCCATCCATCTTCTGTAACAAACACTGTGGCAACCATCGCTGAGATTAGAGATAAAGCTCACATGAGGAAGAATTCTGTGCAGCTGTCTGTCCTCTTGAATGCTGGAAAAGCACTCAGGTTCTTTGATTAGTCTAAGTATCAATATAAAAAAACAAAAAAAAAAACACTATTACAAGAAAATGTTAAGGACAGCGGTTCCCAAAGGAAGCAGGAAAACATAGGTCCACTAAGTTTGGTAGGGTTATCTAATTACTATGTTTTTCATGTTAGACTGGATAATGTGAGTGCTTTGGGGCTTTTTATTTTAATGAAACCACCCAAGAGGATTAGAGGGGAAATGTCCTTTTGGGGACAAAGCATGACATCTGCTTCCTGCTCTTTACCTATAGTAACGATGATCAGATGATGAGATATCCCTTCAAATAAGGGATTTTTCAAGACTTTCAATAAAAATAGCAACAAAATCTGCTCTTCTTTAGAAGGAGTGGTTGGTCTGAAAACAGAGGAGCTTAACAGACACATTAAAAATAATTCAAAAGCATTTCTAAAGATCTGGCTGTTCAAACATCCACAAGTACAGGACCTTTGCTATTCTCCCAGTCAAAATCTCACCAAGAATACATCATGCAATCCACAAAGAGGGGAAAAAGAACCCAAATATAACAGCAACACACCTACAGTAAACTCTACAATTTACTAAAATCTGTGTTTAATGCCTGGTAATGGAAGAACACCACTCTACAAATGAAAGACTTTTTTGCTAAAGACCACCTGGGTGTTCCACAAAAGTTTTGGGACAATATTTTGTAGAAAGATGAGACAAAAGTTGAAGGGTTTTTTTTGGAGGAAAGGAGCACTGCATATCAACACCAAAACATCATCCCAACTGTTACAAACTGGGAGCAGACTAATGGGTCTGCTATTTCTGCCTATACAATTCAGCGTCTGTGACCCTGAATTGTATAGGCAGAAGAAAATGGATGGGTAGATGGATAATTACTTTACATTCTTCTCACTTTCTATTTACTGAAGATAATTATGCATTTGTAAAGGTGGTATGTTTTCAGGTTGTCAGTTCATCTGTTTCATTCTCTGCTCAAAGGAATTTCTTCTAATTATTAATGAAATGTACACTTGGTCTCAACGACGATCTGTTTGGTGGTTAACAGTCAGACTGACCTCACATAATTTCAGAAACGTTACACTAATTATGACAACATTTCACACTGCTGTCTAAAGGGATAAAATGACATGTTATATACAAAAGGCCAAAGGTCAAGTCTTGACTGACATGGACTGGAACTTAAATACTTTTAAAAATGGAAGTAGAAATTGTGATGTCACCCATTAGTTTTACAAGTATTTACAAGCCTCAACATTAGAGTTTGGGCTGCCATTTATTTGGATGAGAGGGTGGAATTCTAAGTTATAAGCCAAAACCAACAAGCTTGGTTAGCAACCAAGCTGTTCAACAGATATCTGCTAAATTGTGCTAAGTAACAGACTCCCAAAATACTACAATTTCACACTACAAGTGAAGCACAATTTTCTTGGATGGTCTGTACCTCACAGCAGGACATAATAATTGTCAAATAATTCTACTGAATTCTACAAAAGGCACCAACAGCAAAAACACTGTAGAGAGAGTCAAATTCACTCACTCCAATTAGCAGAGGTGAGGCCTAGCAGACAATGACCAGCTCCAGCACAAAGCGGCTGCGCGCATGACTTTAAGCCTTACCAGTATATCCATATGGATGAGATATAAATATTAAAAAAAATATATATATTCCACCTTACACTTGTTATGAAGGAGGCTGCAATCATTTTAACGTGGGAGTCTACGGTGATTGACACTTTTAGCCATTAGAGGAACTACAGTTTTTGGCACTTCTGCATTTGCTTCATTTATCAACCCCAAACATTGATGCTTAGAGAACAACTTAAAAGTGGTAAATATAGTAATTTTACATAATGTTTTTACTGGGCGGTAGAGTGAGTGTTGCAACACTGTTCTAAAGACATGAGTAGCCAGCAGTCTTAACGCCACATTCTTCAGCTTGCATGCGGGTAAGGCATTTTCAGCACATACAAGAATGCATCTACATTTTTTAAAAATATGTCACCTAGCAAGGTGACATGCTTTGCAGTGCTGAAGGCACAGACTAGAGCAAGAATATGTCATGTAACCCCATACCACACAGCACGCGGGCAGTTCGAAAACTACTGACTACACAGAGGAAACACGTGGAGGACAGTTTATTTAAAACTCTACAGTAAATACTGATACATACACAGTATGTTTAAAAGCTTTGCTCCACACAGAGCGCTCAGCACTGTGTGAAACATTCAGAGCATCTTTTACAAGTTGCTGATCTTGTCTGCTGGAGGTCAGCTGGCCAGCACGTTGTCTTTAACAGGAGACATGGGCTCTTTTTTCTGAGCCATCTTCTGGGTGTCTCTGAAAAGCAAAAGAGTGGCAGTGTTTACAGCTCTTCCGTTAGAGAATACGTTACTGATCTAAGTTACAGTTAGTTATCACAGGCATGACATTCCATTTCTATGTTGACAAGAATCTGTGAGCTAAAATGCATCCAATTTCCTTTTGACAGCATCTTTTAACTATGTGAAAAATGTGGTCTCATACATTCTACTATAATCATCAGTATTTACGTGGCTACATGCTCCTCACCTTACAACAGGAAGGAAAGCAGAAATTAAAGAGTTACTGGTACTGCATGGAACCTCAAAAAATGTTTACATGATTTAAATGACAGCTCTTGAAACTGTTATATAATTATTTACTAATGATATGCAAGTTAGTTATGAGGCATTAGTTATAACCTTTGAGTTCCCAGGTTGTTTTAAAAAAAAAAAAAACAACTTGGTAATATTAGTATTAGGGGTGTAAGTAAATAAATTTCACTGTTTAGTGTGAACCTTTTGGAGCACCTTTTGAATGAAATTGCAGAATTAGTCCCTTTATTTTACTCACAATAAACATTAAATAAAAGTATTTTTGTGGTAGGAAGGATGAACTCAGTGGTCTCAGCCTGAGGAAAGAAACGGCTCAGTAGTCTACTTATCAGAAGCTGGCATGCTAACCAGCGAGCCAATTTCGCAATACCACTCTGTATCTCAAGGGGTGACAGTGAGTCAAAGTAGTGTTGAGTCTGCACTCAACCCAATTAGAGAGGCAGGCATCGAGCGTATCCTGAAGTTTGATTTATAATGCTATATGTATAGTGTAGCCACATACAGTACACCATAACCTTTGCCAAAGCTCCTTCCCAGAAATGTAAGGTCGGTAACTTGCATATGCAACAGTGTACGGTCTGCAGAGATTCAACACAGGACTATATACCAAGCTTAACGAGATATAGAAACTAACATAACACTACAACACTACAACCATCCAGCAGTCAATGATCTGCTGGAGAAGCACCATGATCTCAGCATTGTAAGTGGTGTGCAAGGAAGCGGACGCATGGCAGGAAAGCAAGAGAAGGGAAGATGGTAAACAGTGTTAAGTCAGAATATTGGCTGGTCAAATGTGGCTTGCAGTGTAAAGCGCTTTGAGTGGTCAGTAAGACTAGAAAAGCACTATATAGATATGAGTCTGTATCTCTTCTGAGTCTGCATCTCTTTTTTTCTTGAAGGTCAGAGGTTAAATAGCATAGTTGACCATATTTTAAGAGTAATTTTTCTCAACCTGGCAACTCTAAAATTGTTGGGTAGGGTATTAGCAACCGTGTATTGCACATGTATAATTAATTTAGTTAAACCCTTCATAGATAGTGGATTGTAATTCTGTCTTGTCTTTTTGTGTTTTTCTATTTTTAACCAAGTGAGGTCAGCTTGTAATCGTCCTATGGTGACATCACTGATTTACTCCACTTGAGTCTTTCTCTTAATTACTTTTTGAAGCTGAAGTTCTTCCAGAGGCTGCTGATGGTGGCCTGGACACCAGGGTTGTTTTCGTTATTGGTGGAAGGGGATTTCTTCCCCAAACCCACAGACTTCTTCCTAAGTCCACTGGCCCTAGCTGGGCCCAATGTTCGCATTTTTGTTGCTTGACTCTGGCTGCTGGACTGTGGCTTTGGCAGACCTGAAACCTGGACACAGAAAGACCATGCACAGGAGACAAGATTAAAACAAAGAACAACACAGGGAGGGTGTGAGGGTGGGGTTATTTTTAGTTTAAAATATGATGTCCTAATAGGCAGGCAAACTGCAGATGCAGCTTCCTCAGTTTATTGCATGACCAGTAACACTGCCTTTGTTTCCCATCTGCTGTCATGTATAGATAAGAAAATGGAAAGAAAGTATAAGTAAAGTATAAAGGCAATTCTCAGTGCATGGGTGACGTGAAAGCTTCAAGCATCATATAATCTAGTTGTGATATCACAAATCCAGTGATCACCTTTATCATATGGTGAAATGGTTCTAATCTGATAGGAGAGGTCTCTTCCACACTGAATGTTTTTTGTTTTGTTTTTTTTTTTAAGTATGAAAATTAGTTTAATCATATGCTATGGCCTTCACAGTCACCAGATCTGAACCAACTGACACCTACGGGAGATTTTAGACCAACATATTTGACATAACTCTCCACCACCATCATCAAAACAGCGAATGCTGTAATATTTTGGGGAAGAATAGCATCCCTAGTCATAAAACCAGTAGTTTAGCCAGAAATCATATTGTGTGGGGCATAGAGAAAATCAAATGGCCAACATCTAAGATCATTCAGTAAAGTACACTATATTGCCAAAAGTATTCACTCATCCATCCAAATCATTGAATTTGTAATTTCCTTGTGGAAAGCCTTCCCAGAAGAGTTGAAGCTGTTATAGCTGCAAAGGGTGGGCTGACATCAAAGGGATTAAGAATGGACTGTCACTCAAGTTCATATGCATGTGAAGGCAGACAAGTGAATACTTTTGGCAATATAGTGTATTTGTTACTCACACTGGCACCTACTACCATGACATTACGTTTGAATGAGTGGTAAAGGTACTTGTACAAGGTCCTTTAAGGCAGTCAGAAAACATAAACCTAACAGCAGATGGTGGCATGACGTGTACTACCACACACACAAGTAGCAAACACAATCAGAGCATATTGTTAAACCATACAGGCACAGAAAAAAAGACAAACTCAATGAGCCCACCTAACACAGCAATGCACACAGCAGCCAAATACAGTCACAAGACTGGAGAATCACATCCACTTCTTTAAGCTCACAGAAACATTTTGAAGCCTCAATGTTAATGTTTTAACTGCTTGCTAAACTGGTTTTTGAAGCCAGAATTGACCATATTTTGGCAATAGGCAAAAAAAAGCAATAAAGGCACGAACACCACAAACATGGTTGAGCGAGCCTAAACTCACTCTCTCTTGGCTGGAGAGTGAGTTTAGGCTTTTAGGCAGGGTCAAACCGCATCACTGTAAAGAAAAGGCATTTGAAGGAATTAACCTGTCTCAACCTAATGCACTAGCTTGGATTCTTCCATTCCTTGGACCTACAATCAGTTTTGGCAACCAGGGAATCAGAGTAGTAGTGGGCCCACAGAAGGCCGAGCCATGAGTCACACGGTGGGACCCTCAGGGGCCCTGTCCTGGGTGAGTTGGTCCTTTGATTTCTCTTAATATGGGTCTTCTGAATCGCACTTAGTCTGGCCCTTCACCCAGGACCAGTTTGCCTTGGGAGACCCTACCAGGGGCAAAATGCCCCAGACAACATAGCTCCTGGGATCACTAGGGCACACAAACCCCTCCACCACGATAAGGTAGCGATTCATGGAGGGGTCAACCGTGTTCAAACAAGAAACTTGTACTGTATCACCAACAAGTCAATGTATCGCAGTTGTAATATAGAGATAAGATAACATGATAAGATAACATGAGATAACATGAGCAATTGACTTGACTAAATTATCAAACAGCAAATCACATATTGTTAGATAAACCCTATTCTCAATTGCCAGCTCTGACAAGTTATCTTGCAAGTTGACAGGATCGCTTCCTTTGGTTTGTTATGTATAAAACCTTAGATACGAATCAGTATTTTTAACACTATGACTGGTATACAGCAATTCCAGGGCAGAAATGCTTAGCTTTGACTGGTTATTTCACGTAAAATATGTCATTTCACATATTCAAAAACAAACAAAAAAAAAAAACACTACAGAGACATATTGGAAGGTATTAAAAAGCATTGAGAACAGTTGCCATGTCTATAGTATAATTGATTAAGCTATGATTAAACCAAAAGTCTATAAAATGTTAGATGTCATTCTGGCTTAAGCTCACCTTTGTTCTCAGTATCCCAGGTTCCCTGTTTGCTTCTGATGAGTCTGTGGGTATCTGCTCTATCTTTGAATCTTTGCTTGAATTCATTCCCTAATGAAGCAGACAAAGTCAGATGCAAGAAAAAAAGAAAGTTGTGAAACCAAAAAAGCTTTCTGCACAACCACTTAGTAGAAATGAAACTTTGATGACGCTGTATATATGACGGCTGACCCAACCACAAAGGATGAATACATTTTTGTAAAGGCGGTGGAGATTTATATTGACTTACAGACACAGCATCCTCCTGGTAGGAGGAGGGGAAACTGTAGGTGGGGGCTTCTTCTTTGTGGAAGGAGGTGACGTAAGGCTGTGACTGAGAGAAATAAGCGCTGTCCTGGGAGAGAGGGGAGTCTGAGAAGTCGTCCTTATCCACTGATTTTCTGTCCTGGGAGTAGAGCTGTGGAGAAACTGAATCTCCAGAGGGTCTGGTGGGCTTTGACGAAGAGGAAAAACCTTCCTTCTTATACTGAAACTGCTGCAGTGTGGCCAAGCCTGAGGTGGACATTGTTGATTGCTCAGCTGAGGAGGAAGCGCCTGACCAGTGGAATAGCCTGAGGCTATGACTGGCTGAACTGGGGGGCGTGGTACTAGGTGATGCAGATGGGCTGGGGGTTTCCACAGATGGGACATCGGGACCATCGCTGTCATGGTTCTGGGTGCTGGGTGAGGACTTGTTCTGAGTGGGACTGACAGCTCTGGGCTCCTCCTGGGCAGAATCCTTTGTGCTCAGACTTGGTGCTGAACTCGAGCTGCTGAAGAATCTACATGTGGGAATAAAGAAAACCACATCAGCATAGTACACAGGCTCAGGTTCAAATGACTGCATACTACAGCTGCAGGACAATAGTTAAAAATATTATTTGAGTATTATTTTTGTATACAAGTAATCAGAATTATAGTCCTTGTTTAAAGCAATATTTCACAATTTTAGATCACACAGCATGCTTATTTGATCTGTTTTAGAGGTCAAAAAGAACAAAAACACAAATATCAGTCAGTATCACCTTCATGTCTGTATGTCAAGTACAGATTTTACTTTATTTATTTCTGAGCCTCAGCATCTTTTATCTTTCCTCTAATATGGGGCATTCGTCAGAAGCAGCAGCTGCAGCAGCATATTCATGCACTACTCCCTTTTTGTTGTCTTGAACAACAATAACATTTAAATTCAATTATGAATTGTGAGTATCTCAGAATCAGGAGATGAAGAAAACTTTCAGACTAGCCTGACTCCAATATCGACCTAGTCTCTTTTTACTCTATCCATTTCCATCAATGATAATGAGATGCATTATTTACCGCAGATCTTCATTCACTTCCTTTCACTCTCCATGTGTTTATACACCACTTGCATTAGCTATTATTAACCCTGTCTCTCCCATAGTGTGTCTTATGTCCTGTCTCCCTCTGCTCTCTTCTGTTTCCCCTCACCCCCAACTGGTCGTGGCAGATGGCTGCCCCTCCCTGAGCCTGGTTCTGCCGGAGGTTTCTTCCTGTTAAAAGGGAGTTTTTTTCTTCCCACTGTTGCCAAGTGCTTGCTCACAGGGGGTCGTCTGACTGTTGGGGTTTTCTGTCTAATATTGTAGGGTCTTTACCCTAAAATATAAAGCGCCTTGAGGAGACTGTTGTTGTGATTTTGTACAGGAACCATCCCTTTACCTCTATTTATCTACAAGTCAAATCCATGTTAGTTCAAGTCCCACCACCAGCCTGTAATTAAACCAACAGCCTACACGCTCACTTCTGCAAAATTAAAATCTAATAATATCCTATTGCCTAAAATGTAATGTAATGCAGTGTAGTATTTGCACATTTGGTTATGAAACACTGGTTTGATTAGGTCAAACCAACTTAGGATGTTGATCTACAGAGCCACAAGACGATCAGCACTGTTTGGCAAATATGGCCTACAGATACAAGCCAGTTAAGACTTTTTAAAACTGTTTTAATACAACTTTAAATAAAATTTAAAACAAAAGTTGCAACAGAAATATGTGCTATAACTGAAACAAACTCTTAAGTAAATAGATTTGTGACAGTTCACAGCGCTGTCTAATTTTATTAGTTTGTTGTTTAATAATTCAAACATGTTGAGAATTTGTTTAGGTTAGGTTACTTTATTTATTTTGGTTAGGCTATTTTTGTTTAGGTAGTTACTTATTTAGGCTTATATTTTCCTTTTGGTTGTTTGAGTAATGTTGATTAGTTGCTTTACTGCTTGCTTTGAGTTTTATTAGAATAAAGCAATGCTATGTACATCTTAATATGGGTCTTTTTCATCAGCGCCAGAAAGGCACCTGGAATTACAGTTAGGCCCGTAAGTATTTGGACATTGACAAGTGTTTACAATTTGCCTCTGTACATCCCCACGGTGGATTTATAATCAAGCAATTGAAGTGCAGCCCTTCAGCTTTAATTCAAGGGGTTTAATAAAAGTATTGCATCAACTGTTGTAATTAGACAAATGACTGACGAGCAGTTTCATGTCGAGATGAAGTCTGTTCCCTCATTTTTTTTCCATGACAAATTAGGCAGATAAAAGAGCTGGAGCTGATTCCAACTGTTGAACTTGCATCTGATCCATCCATTTTCTTAACTGCTTGTCCAATTCAGGGCTACAGGGGCGCCGGAGTCTATCCCAGCTATCATAGAGAAGAAACATCTCACTTTATTTAAAAGTAAGCTACTTTGTCCAAAAAATGTCTGTAATTCCTAAACAGTACATGCAATACTTGTGTTAAAGCCCTTGAATTAAATCTGAAAGTCTACACTTCAATCGAATCTTGATTAAACCCACTGTGGTAGTGTACAGAGGCAAAATTACAAAAATTGTGTGGTCCAGACCTAACTGTATGATGCTTTGTTCTTTGTTTTCTGGCTTTCCATAGATAAAACAATCCAGTAAACCACACAGATTTTGTTTTCTTTTGTCTGCGTATATTACTTACCCATAGTGCATCAGTGGTCATTTGAATACTAAACATATTTTTATCTTATTTTTATAAATATCAACTACAGTAATTATTATTCTCAATTCATTTCCATAGACTAATGAGCAGGTTAGTTAGCATCATCATCTTCAGGGTTTCCACCAATGTGGTGCTGCCTGGACCTAAACTGGCTCCCTGCTGGGACTAAGCATCAGGCACTTTTTATTTATTTATTTATTTATTTTTAGTCATGGGCTACAACTGCTAAATTAGTTAATGTTGCTTTTCATCTTGTGGTATCAATTAGCCTTTTAAAAAA